>SNQJ01S0083367.1:55938-73871 GCA_010110895.2 Picea sitchensis | reverse complement strand
TCTTCTTTTTGTTGTTTTGAGTTTCCCCTAAATCTACCTCTATGATCTCTATTTCTCATGAAAACATACTAGATAAAAGAAAAACTAAGATTGAGTTTCAGAGGAACCTGTGATAACAGATGTGTCGGTTCTCACCCTTCGTTGTAAATGATTTCCCAAAAAATTAAATGTCCTTTAAACCTTAGCCACCTAATTCCTTTTGTGGCTTTGATATACTCTAACATTTCACTAGGGGTATAGATTAAGTATCTTTTTCCCATATCCATGAGAATTTAAAACACCTTTTTCTATTTTTCTCCAATACTCAATTTGGGATATAGGCCAAATAATGGAAAAATGTTGGTATGTCTTCTAGTATTGACTTGAACAGAGTCTACCGAGCCTTTATTGATAACCATTGATTACACAAATGGTTATCTTTAGTTTCTATTTTATCTGTAATTTAAAAAAAAAAACTTAGATATTTACTCCATATCCATTAGGATTTAATAAAAAACTTAGATATTTAAAGTCTATTTGGAAATCAATTTACGTGAAAGGAAAGAGTTGTAACAAATAGGTCTATTGTTCTATTTCCAAATCACTAAAACAAATTGCAGGTTTTTGTATATTGATATCCACACCTAAATTAATGTAGTAAAGATCTAAAATCTATTGAAGTTTGTTTGCTCCTCTCATTGATCAATTACTAAATAGAAGTATTGTCAGGTTGTTGTATTAAAGATTTTATTACCTGAAAACACTAAATTGTCAAACCAGGGTAAGTGAACTTAGAGCTGCTACACTATATGTGTTGGTAAGATTCTAATTCCTACCTAAAGGTTATTCTGAGAAGAAAGCACAAACTTACTCTTAGAAACTAAATCCTAATGATTATCTTAAAACTAATCATATCTTGTCTAATTAATCAAATGGAAATAGTTTTGAGTTAAGAAAAGGTATTTCCATTCCTAATCTAAAGAAATCACCCAAGACTATCTACCATTATCTTAAACATCTAATCATCAACATTTCTATTTGAACCATAAAAGAGAAAACATTTTAAAAACTTCTTATTTAATCTAAGTATCAAACAGTTTGAAATATACCAAAGATGAAACTAGTAAATGTCCTATTTTACTCTACAAGTACTGGAAGCTTCCTGTAATCAGACCATAAGCTAGCTATCCTAACAAAATAGAGTAAGTCTAAACTCGAATTATCTTTAAATCATGATCAAACTGAAAACTGGAAAACAGAGCAAATCTAGATTAAGCACTTGGTTCTTTCTTCAAATTCTATAATGACAAATAACTCATTCCAACATTCAACGATTTACAAGATAATATCAAGCTGGGAACGAACTAACCGAAAATAACTAAGCCAGAATTTAGCAGAGTAACTTCAAATGAAAAACTAACTCACATGCAGATTTTAGAACTAAAAATGAACTAACTATACTGTGGAAAGGAGACAACGAATTGAACCTGTTGGTGGGCCCAACCAAGAGGTGAAATTTCCCTAAAACGAAACCATATCTACTCAGATTATTCCATGCATAACCATTTCATACCTCATGCTCCATAACTCAAAAAAAAACTCAAATCATTTAATAGAGAATGACATAATGCATAGCAAATTGTATTATCAAAAATCACATCACATAACATATCATAACCAACGTTTCTTGAGAGCAATCTCAGTTTATATAGATCCTCCCAAAATAGTCTTGAACATAGGTGCATTAATCTAAGCAAATCTTAGATCCGAAAATGACTCATAGTCAGTTAAAACTAATTTCACAGCTTCATGATACACAGTGTCAAGAAGCATGGATCATAAAGCATCATAATAAAACAGTTCTACAATTTTGCTCTGAGTCATTACATTGAGTTATGACTCAATCACTCATATGAATCAGACTGTCAATCCAATCTGGCCATGTCATGCAAGTCTTTGACATCTCCACTAAGTGCGAGCTGGTACCTGGTACTGATAAATCTGCTTCAAGGGAATAAGTACCTAACTCATATCACATTAGTATCAATATTAGTTTAAAATATCAAAATACATTAAAAATAACTTGAATCATAGGAATACCTTGAATATCTCCATTTAGGGTAAAAGGATGTCAAATGTGTCATGGTAAGGCCAGAAGGAAATGATACTAGATATGAAAATGGGGGTATATTTGACATGATGTAGGCAAAAATATAGTCAAAATTGGAGACTAACAAATACATCATTTAAAAACCAAATATGAGATATGAAAGAGGGTTATCCCCATATTTACCCTTGATATAGCTCCAACTATTTTAGCCTCCATTATTAGCCTATTTAGACCTTTAGCAATGACTAAGAAAATAAATAATGGTAGGGGGAATTCTCGTCTCAATCCCCTTGAAGGAATGCAAAATTTGGATACTGACCCATTTACTAAGACAAAAAAAATGAAAATGATGTCAAACAACCCATTATCCAATTGACAATATGTATATTAAATCCCACATGTAGAAGCATCATATTTATATAGAATCAACTTTCCATATCATATACTTTTTACAAGTCAAGATTTATAACCATTGCTGGTGTTTTCTTTTTTAATAGTATGTAACCCTTTTTGAACTACTCTAATGGCCTCATGAATCTTATTACTAGCTAAATTAACAAGTCATTTCCAGGATATACCTCTAAAAGGATCTTTTTAACTCTTACTGCCAATATTCTTTTCATGATCTTGTATATACAATTTCATGAGATTGGTTTGAATTCATCAAAGGTTTTTGGCCTATCATTTTTTGAATAAAGGATAGAATGGTGGAATTGAATAGTCTAGATACTATCCTTGAATTCATTAATTCTTTAATAATTCATAGAATCCAATGAACAATTCAACTCAAGACCAGGAGTTGTATCCCTATTAAAACATGCCACACAATAGTATTTAATTATTCCTTTGAGATTTCCCATCAACAGTTGGTTTTCTTCCCATACACAAATGTTGGAAAGAAATTGGCCATGTTCATTATTTTTTATTTGTTTATTATATTTGACTTAATATATATAGATTGGAAGTTAGATATCTCATGGAACTTCCTTACTTTACTATTTTTTTTCTGTCTCCTATATTGTATTTAATCTTCCTATTCTTTGCATAATTATGAAAGTATTCGCGTAATCTTCATCTCCTTTTTCTAGCCAATTTTCTTTTTCTTTTTCATCTCCTATATTGTATTTAATCTTCATATTATTTGCATAATTATGAAATTATTGGCATAATCTTCATCTCCTTTTTCTAGCCAAATTTCCTACTCTTCATTCTCCATTCTACTTCCCTCCCATTTAGCAATTTCTTCTTAGTATTTTCTAGTTTCCTTAACTAGAATTTCT
Source organism: Picea sitchensis (assembly GCA_010110895.2). Lineage (NCBI taxonomy): Eukaryota > Viridiplantae > Streptophyta > Pinopsida > Pinales > Pinaceae > Picea > Picea sitchensis. Next base: position 70,502 of record SNQJ01S0083367.1, on the reverse strand, counting down.
CATCTTCAATAAAATTCCCATGCTCATTATTGTCTTAGAGTTTTTCTATATTTATTTCCACTTGCTTCAAATCCTTATATATATTTAAAATTTATTTCTAGGCCATGTTGACACTACCACTTTTAATTTCCTTATTGTTATTTTAAATTGGTAGGGGGGAGATTAATAGAGAAAATGTATTAGAGATTTTCTCTATTAATTACCCCACCCCCCACCCTCATTTATGAGGGTGGGGGGGATTAATAGAGATAATGTATATACATTATATCTATTAATTCCCTTCCCCCCCCCACCCTCATATATACATTTTCTCTATTAATTCCCCACCCCACCCTATACGAGGGTGGGTGGAGGGGAATTAAAAGAGATAATGTATATACATTTTCTCTATTAATTCCCCACCCCACCCCACCCTCACCCNCCCCCCCCCCCCCCCCCCCATGATCTGGATTATTTTTGACACGAAATGAGAGCGGAGATATAATAAAGAAATGCACAGAGATATTGAATATATTCAATAATATAACTAAAATGTATCAAAGATGCAACCATAAACACAAATATACAGTAATACATGATTTCTATTAATGAAATAAATGTATAAAGGCTATAAAAATACAGAGTGAAAGACTTGCTAGAATGGCGGCAACTTATCTCTAAGAAGAGATGTGACGGCTACTCACATTCGCAAGAAGATGATTACAATGAGGCTTTGAAGGCCTTTTTACAATAAATCGGAATTCCAAAAACTATAAACATCCAAAAACCTAACCCTAGGAGATGAAGCGCCAAAATTCATGTGGGCCACGTTTGGGTAAGTTAGTACATCAACTTCCTGGGGTCGTAACTTTTGCATATGATCTCTATTTTAGGCGTATGATAGCCCATTGGAAAGGTATCATCAAGAAGATTTATTTTTGGGGCTCAATCATGCTTCCAATTATAATTGAGAATATCAGTCACAAAAAACCTTCATTTAGGCCCTCAAAATGGCCCCGGAAGTTTAAAACTGCTAAAAATAGTAAATTGCCAAAATTGCCAGAAAACTGTTTTGAGCTAGTGGGAAAAGGTGGGTGGCCACCGATATCTACCTGGATCAATCCTCCCTCCTTAAGAAGAAATGGTATCCATTTCATTGAGTACCCAGGGGAGAGGGAAAAGCATTTGTTGAATCTGCATCTTGATGAGATGCTTGCCTTGTTGGAGAAGTTGTGTTGCTTAGCTTGTTGAAGGTTGTCACGAACATGTGGCTAGAAGGGTTGGACCTTTTTAACTAGTATGGCTACATGACATGCCTATGTGTAGAAGGAATATTTTCACTTTGCTACAACCTTGTCGACCTGATTTTGTTGGATAGAAGGTGCTTGGGGTGAGGTTGTAGTGGTTGCAGTGTCCTTCTATTCCCCTTTTGAACAGATTGTGATGAAGTTGAATTTTGTAGTATGAGATACTACCTTGCAGAACTGTTTAGATGGAACAATAGTTGGAACTACCTCTGGTATTCTATAGAGATGACCCCCCAAACTAACAATGACACTACGGGGTCGAGACTCATAAATAGCATGGAATATCCACATGTATGGTTGGCCCAAGAGGACATCACAGACATCCAGTGGGGAAACATCACATAATACCTCATCCTTGAAGGGTGGGATGCCATATGATAATCGACATTGTTGGCTGACATAGAGATCTCGTCCTTGGTGAAGCCATCCGATGTTGTATGGATGTGGGTGTGGTGTTGTCAACAATCCCAACTGTTTGATGACCTCTATTGAGATGAGGTTCTTCTGGATTCCGCTATCAACAATAAAATGCAATGGGTTCCCACCCACATATGTGAATGAAAAAGGCGCTCCCCCTCTTTAGGATATTTTGGTTCTTCTGGTTGAATTGATGCGGTCGCGACAATAGTAGTGGGGTTTTCGTCAATGATCTATCTTTTACCAGTATTTTCAAAATCAGATTCGGAATCAGGGTTCAGCTCCTTATCTTTGATCTCGGCCACCAATGACTATTTTGACAACATTCGTCGGTGTTTTTCCAGGGGATTTTGTGGAAATTGCACCATTTTCCAGTCCTTCTTTGTCTTCCCGTGACCCTTATTTTCCTGTGGCTTGGACTGGTTTTCAGGAGATTGTTTGTTAGGGTCATATTTTTCATACTTTGGTTGTTGCGGATTTGCAAACCCAAACTCCGGTTTGTTCTGGTGCTTAAATTTTTGCTTGATTTTAATAACATATCGATAAGCAGCACTGAGTGATGAGATGTCCAGAAAATCCATTTCAGTTTGGATGTATCTGTGTAGAGCCCCACAGTATTTCAGAACCAAATTTCATTCAAAGTCTTTAATACCCATCTTGGTGCGCAAGGTATGGAAGGTATTGGTGAAATCTGGAACTGCTTGGCCCCTCTCTTGCCACAGTGTGGTCCATCACATGTACTGGTCCTCGTAGTTGCCAATAGGGTAATATTGTTCCTTTACCACATCCACAAAAAAATCCCAAGTGGGCTTGACCCCATATATTCTAGACTCCTCTGTGGAAATTTTCTTCCAGTAAGTTTTCCACCAATGTTTGACATGGGAGAGAGCCTTAAGGAGCGTGAAGATGATCTTTTCTCTGTCATAAAAATTGTGAACAGAGAAATAACCTTCTAACAGATTTAACCATTTATCTAGAGCATTTGCATCTATCTGACCTTCAAATATAGGAATATCAAAATTGACCTGTACCTTAAAATGCAAGGTGCCTCCAAAGTGGTTGCTTGATGAAGATGTTCCTGATGCTATCGAGAGGTGTTGAAGGATGTGGGAAAAATTCTCCATCGTTTTGTCCCTCTGTCGCGTGAGAGCTTTCTCAAGCAACAAATTGATAGGATCGTCTACTCTGTCGTTTTTCTTTTCTTCTGCCATGGAGGGTTTTTTGGGCATGTGAGAGAGATTGTCATCAAGAGAGACAAGCTCAAGACCCAACTTGATATACTCGAACCTTGTCGGGGAGATGTACTGAAAAAAAAAAAAAAGATCAAGAGCATCCTGCTCTAATACCACTGATCTGGATTATTTTCGGCACGAAATGAGAGTGGAGATATAATAAAGAAATGCACAGAGATATCGAATATATTCAATAATATAATAGAAATGTATCATATATGAAACCATAAAATCAAATATACAGTAATACATGATTTCTATTAATGAGAGAAATGTACAGACTATAAAAATATAGAGTGAAAGACTCGCTAGAATGGTGGCATCTCATCTCTGAGAAGAGATGTGACGGCTACTCACATTCGCAAGAAGATGACTACAATGAGTCTTTGAAGGAATTTTTACAATAAACCAGAATGCCAAAACCCTATACATTCAAAAACCTAACCCTAGGAGATTAAGCGCCAAAAGTCATGTGGGCCCTGTTTGGGTAAGTTAGTACATCAACTTCTCAGGGTCGTAACTTTTGCATACGATCTCTGTTTTAGGCATATGATAGCCCGTTGGAAAGGCATCATCGAGGAGATTCATTTTGGGGGATCAATCATTCCTTCTTCTATAATTACGAATATCGATCCCAAAAAACCTTCATTTAGGCCCTCAAAATGGCCCCAGAAGTTAAAAACTGCTAAAAATAGTAAATTGCCAAAATTGCTAGAAAACTGATTTGAGCCAGTTGGAAAAGGTGGGTGGCCTACTGATATCCACCTGGATCACCCCACCTCATCCTTATCTATATTTTAAAATTTATTTCTGGGCCATGTTGACGCTGTCACTTTTAATTTCCTTATTTTTATTGTAAATTGGTAATTGTTGAGTCTTTTGGGGTCTCATCATAGCTAACCCACTCTTGTTTTATCATTTTTATACACTCTTCATCCTCTAACCAGGTTGGTTTAAATTTAAATGGGCTCATTGGCTTCAACTTTTGATTCTCTATCTGAATTAGAATGTGTATATAGTCAAAGCTACAACTTCCTCCATCTAGCATATAACCATATCTAACTCCATCATTAAGTTTTATGTCACCAAGAACCTATAAATTCCTTTTAATACCCCTCTTCCACTGGTGAAAACCCCCCTCCAAACCTCAGGGTTGTTGACCTCCTGGTCTAGGATTGATCAAGATACTGAGTCGGATTGACTCTTCGGCTACTGCTTGAGCCCAAATCAACTCATACATGCCCCCTTCTTCTCCTAACGTAGGTCGTATGAACCCGCGGGCCCTCTTCCTAAGCATTGTTCAAATCTCAATGCAAATGGAAGATAGCTCTCTATGCTAAGCCCCTTCCTTCCACATGACCACAGACTGCGACTGTGGGCCATCTCCATTCGCGACTTCGCACTTTGGATCTTTTGCGAGTTGCTTTCTCCCTTTTTCTCAATTTCTAAATCGGCGAATTCTCTAGGAAGGCACTAGATCCTCCTGCTAGGCCCCTCTCTCCATACGACCTCGGGCTATGACCCGAGGCTTATTATCCTAAGAACTTTAGACTTCGAGCTTCAGCTATTTCGAATGTAGCCATTGCCAAATATTCCAAACCCAAACAACAAATATATCTTGCACAAGAATCAATGGTCCTCGCCCATCCAACAGCCAACGGCTACGATCCCCTTCGGACTCCAGCCTTGGAGAATCTTAATTCTCAACTCTTGTAAATTATCAAATCTCAAACCACAAATATAACCTGCACAAGGATCGATGATCCCCGCTACTCCTTCATATCAATGACTCTCAACTATTTCGGCTCCAGTGTTTCGAGAATTCTGAAACACTTCTCCTCAGAATCTCTGGAGTGCTAAGTCTCCAGAATAGCAGATTTTCTGCCAAGTGTCCTCTTCCACGGATGGCTCTGATGACCTCACGACTTCGGACTTCGCTAGTTTTCACTTCTCCTACCCTTGGTTTTCCCAATTTATGAATCAACGAAACACTGGTCTCTCGCCACGTGTCCTGTCTCAATGGATGACCAGGATTTCTTCGTCTCCCAGCTCTTCGGGTGTTCTCCTCCTGCCTTTTCTCTGAAGGGTTCTTCCTTCAGAATCCATGGATCTCTGCCATGTGTCCTCCTATGCCAACGACTAGGATCAATTACACTCTTCAGATTTCGTGTGTTCTGCTCTCTTCTCCTTGTAAATCTTCTAAAGTCTGAAACCTTGAACTCTTATATCTTCTTCCACATGTCCCCCTTGATGGTGGACGGTCCCTAACCTCTTCAGGACTTTGGACCTTTGCTCCTGTGTAGCCAAAGAAAATTAAAGCTTGTGCACCTTACCTCTGGATCCAACGATTGTTGGTCCATGCACTCAGATCCGATGGATGGGATATTTTCCTCTCCTCTACACACTCCTCCTATCTGGACGTGAGATTCGACAGCCCAGATATCTTTCCCTACAGTTGATATGACGACAGTTGTTGCTTCTTCCTCCTAAGCTTTTAATTTCTCTAGAATTGGGAAAATTTATAAGTGTCAAAGGTTGCAACCTTTGATCTTTCTCCTGCAATCCTGACTGCTCTGGGTCTCACTTTGCACTCTTGAAAAATGTGTTTCTCCTTGAGCTTTGGCACTTGTTACATTTGCCTCTGCGCATTCCTTGTGTTTTCTTCACAACTTGAACCAGTAAAGGTCCCTTAGTCTCTGCCCACCCTGCAGAGTCTCTGTGCACACTTGCACTCTTTCTCTCTCGAGGTTTGAAATCGCTCAGCCTTCCAAGGAACTTGATCCTCGACTTTCTTCCAAGGATTTTGTTGCACCCTCCTGACACCTTAACACTTGTCCTCCTGAGCTTCTGGACTTGGAACAAGTCCAATTTTATGTGCACTCATTGCACTATCTCTTTTGAATTTTTTTTAACTAACTCGGAACTCTAAAAGAGTCTCGACCCTTCCACTTCCTCTCGAAGGAATTCTTCGTGCCCTCCTGGAAACCTCCTTCTCAATGCACACGTTGCAGAGCTCTTTCTTATAGAGTATTCAGTAACTTTGTCTCTCTTTAATATCGAAACAAATTTCTTCTGTGCACACTTGCACCTGGCTCACAAAGTCTTCAGAAATATTTCATGCACTTCTTGCATTTGGCCACACAAAACCCAGACTGAAATCAACAACTCTTGAACAGATAGGAAAAACTATCTATCTCATGCAGATGAAATCTAACATGCATATACAACATTCATTTATAAAACACATAAACACATGAGCAACGATGTGCAAGAAAAATTGTTATATTTTCATTAAAATGAAAATATGATTACAATATGTGCAGGCTGGAATACAACAGAGTCGTAGCTCTCTCGAGTTCTTTCTAAGAACTATTCTACCTACTATTAAGTAACAATACTCCTCCAATAGCCTCATTTGGGCATACAATGCATATACATATACCAGAGGTCCTCTAGGGTTCCCTTTGACTACCTCTCCTATCGAAGTAACAATTAACAACTAATCAAGCTCCATTACATTAAAGTATGAGAGTGAAACTCCCAGATCTCTTGCGATCATTCAGTTTTCGAGCGTTTCGCTCTTCTTCAATCATCCATCCAAAATGGATCTACTGGAAATGCCATCTTTTAGATTCCAAATAATCAAAAAGGCACTCTATGGCGCTGAGTTGCCCCTCCACGTGGGCTTTGCTAATAATGCTCCTGCATCATCCACCAACTTTGTTATTCCGCCAAGTAGGTATAATTTTTACTAGTTCAACATCCACAAGGCATGCTTACTCTATATTATATATAAATAAATATGGTAGTATATCCCATCTTGCTACTTCTACCCGCACCTCTGATATATTAAGAGTGAAATTTAAATAACTCCTAATAATTACCATATCATTCTTGATACAGTTCAAAGAGAAAAAATCCTCCAAAAAACATTTCCTCCATATGATCCATATCAATTGATTACGGATCCTTTTCCCTAATTCTTAAATTAAAAATTCAACTAGATACCTAATAAAAGTAAAGAATAATTTAGATTGAGGATTTTTTTGGTCATATAGTTAACAAACCCCTTGAATTCCCCATAGAATCTAAAGAGAATAAGTTCCTCTCCTTCATGATTTTGTCTAGGGTTCCTATCACATTTTGGCCTTCACCCATAGTTTCTTGTATAAAAATGATATCAAGTCTATGCAACTTCACCAATCTCTCTATGGATATATTTTTAGAGGGTCTCCACAAACCTCTTATGTTAATGATAACACAATCATGGTTTTACCCTTGAAGGGGCTTATCTTTCTCTATGGACCCATTTTATAGTAATTTTTCTTCATTGATATTTCTTTCAAGGATTTTCTTGGGCACGTTGAAGGAAATATTTCCTCCCAACAATGTTTTTGAGAGGACCCCTAACTGGATCCATTCCCAAACCTCCTTATATACCTTCTACCCCTATGTATTGATCTCCCTTCTGAGGTCTCAGTTGGTATCTAGCTAAGGGATGGATTGCCATTGAACCTTTTGAATAATATTCAAATATAATTAGTTTTAGGTCATAGGAATCCTTTATTTTCTTGCTCCCCTTATTGTAAATCGGAAATCATAACATTTTGTTTTCCTATAGTATTTTGGATATTACCTGGAACCCCAAAGATTCCCCAAGAAAGAAATTTTCCTTTCTCTTGTGAAATCTTTTCTAGGCTTATAACTAATTCCATTAGAAGAGGCCATATCCATTTGTATTTTATATCAAGACATTTTGTTTTTGAATTTGTAGGGGAATATAAAATAAGAGAGAAAGAATGACTAAGATTTTCCTCATAAATTTGTAATTCTATTTCCAACTACATCACATATGTGATTTGCGTGGAATTCTTTCAGCCATCCTTTTCCTACATTAGGTTGTCCTGAATGCCCTTAAATTGAATCTCTAGAGTTTTCAATTAACCCTCTACTCTATACATATTCATTCTCAAATTTCTCTTGACCATGTTTATGTAGAATTGTGGTGAAACCTCCATACAAAATCTAGCTAACAATTCATACAATGCTTGCAAATTGGGAGCAGAGAAGAGATGAGCTAAAAGAATGAATACAATTGTATTCACTAATGATTGAATGATTAATTACACATGATATACTCTACATGGATAAGTGAAGTCTCCATAGTAGTGATCTAGAGATATCTAGACACTAATTTATAGAAACCAAATTAATATACCACCTAGTTGTAGCTAATTGATCCATTCAATCATTAGTTAATTGAGTCGCATGTGTGGAAGTGAGAGAAACACATTCAAATGCTAGTTATAAAACTGAGGTTGTCATGCATGAGTGACTTCCACTAGTCTAACTGAGTGTAACTAAGTGTAACTGACTTTGAATTAAAGAGGAGTGCCCTATCATGTAGGGGAATAATCTCTAGAGAGAATATTCTCATCTAAGGAAGCATTCTCAACATTGGACTATCAACCTTAGGAAAAACATTACCTATATGAGTGTGTAATATATCCAACACCCCCCCTGAACACTACTAGGGTGTACATGATGAATGGGTCCCGACAATCAAGGCCATGTTAGGTACCCATTGTACAATGCATCTAAGAATAAAACACTTTAAAATGGAGGAAAGAGGGAAAAACTCATGTGAAAACCCCTCCTCAAAGTTCAATGCATCAAAAATGAAGAAGGAAAGACAACTGCTAAGAAGTTGTGTCCTTCACTCCAAGACAATCGTGCGGGAAGTTGAAATTTCACTCAGTAAATGTCTTGGTGAAGATATATGCAGTCTTTTCGTTGAACGGACAGTACTACAAATCAATGATTCTATCATGTACCATATCTCTGATGTAGTGCAGATGGATCTCGATGTGTTTGGTTTGTTGTCGTTGCACTGGGTCTCTACAAAACTTGAGATTACTCTGATTGTCACACTAAATGTCAATTGGATGATGAAACTGGATGCCAATCTTAGCAAGGAAGTTCTTAATCCAAAGTGCCTGAATAGTGACATTTACCACTCCTCTTTACTAGGCCTTTGTTGACGATAGAGCAATATTTGATTTTTTTTTATCAACCAACAAATGGGATCGAAACCCAATCTAAGCATGTACCCATAAGTGGAATTTCAATCCATGATATCACCAACCCAATCAAAATTGGTGAATCACATGAGATAGAATGCACAACCTACTACATAATGGATCCCATAAGTTGTAGTTCCTTGAAAACATATTAGGATACACTTGGAAGCCTTCTAGTGTAGCTCATGCAGCTCCTACATGTACATGTAAACTGTCCCTACTACATATGAGAGATCTATCCAGGTATGGGTGAGATATAGAAGGCTCCCCACAAGCTATCAATACAAAGTGTTTTCCACCACTGGTGTATCCTCTCCATCCTCAATATGTACCCTACACAAAAAGGGTGTGGTTTTTGAATTGCATTCGGTCATATGGAATCTAACCAAGAGATTATTTTCATACTTAGTTTGAGATAGATTGATTCCTGAAGCATCCTGACTAATATCAATACTAAGGAAATAATGCAATGCAACCATGTCCGTCATAGAGATCCTATGAACCAGAATGTCTTTGACTATAGGACTTGTTGATGTCAAACTTATTTTGATCGAGAGCTCATCAACATAAAGAAATAAGATCAACAAGGAGTCTGATGTTCTTAGAATGTAGACATTCGGATCTGATTTTCATCTAACCAAATTATTAGAAAGCAAGTAGGCATCCATCTTCACATGCCATTCTCTAGGAACTCTCTTGAGGCGATAGAGGGACTTTTTCAGTGGGCACACTAAGGATGAGTTCTGAATGAACCCCTATGGTTGCTCCATGTAAATATCCTTTGAGGGATCCCCATGAAAAAAGCGTTCGTCACATCCATCTAGTGAAATTCCCATCCCTTGGTTGTTGTAATGGCATGTACCAACTGGATGGAGTCCATCCTTTCTATGGGAGCAAAGGTATCATCATAGTATATCTCATGGATATGCTAAAATCCTTTGAAAACCAGTATTTCCTTATACCTTCTCACCTATCTGTCTACTTCCTTCTTGGTCCTGTAGACCTATCTGTATCTGACAAAATTCTTGTCTAAAGGAAGCGAAAGAAAATCTTGAGTTTGGTTCTCTAGGAGAGAGTTATACTCCTCTTGCATGAGGCTTCCCAGAAGGGATTCCCTGTAGCCTCTACATAGGTATGTGGGTCTAAATATAGAACCATATAGAAATGCATGGGAATAAATGGTTTGGTATCTTTGAGTGCATGAAGAGGATCATAAAAATGAGACCTTGTCCTACTCTAATCTGGGATCCCCCACAAGGTCTCTCTCTTCCTATAGGGTGGTTTGTTCCCACTTGGGCATATTTGGTGGCTCAACATCTGCATATTGATCATCAACATGCTCATCATATTATGAATTTGAAGCTCAGATATAAACCATGATATGAGTGAGTAGACTTATCATCATTGATGTCTAGTGCATGTAGTTGTACAAAGGTCTCTTCATGTGGCTCCAATGGTGCATGCAAGGGAGTTTCCTCAAACTGAACATTATGTTCAATGATGATCCTATAAAGAGAGGGATAAATTATCCTATAACCCTTCACATCATCTGGATATCCCACAAATATGTATGTGGTACTCTACAGATATAATTATTTCCTCTTTTTAGAGGGTACACGGGCCCATGCACGTGATACAAATATTTGGAAGTGGGTGACTTTTGGTTTGTTTCCACTCCATGCCTCAAAGGGAGTTTGGTCCTTGACATATCTATGACAATATATATTATGAATGTGGTTATCAAAGTTAAGTGCCTCAGCCCAAATCTTGGGCGGTAGAGATCTTGCATGCAACATGCAAGTGGCCATATCCTTGAGGGATTTGTTCTTCCTCTCAGCTACTCCGTTCTTCTTCAGAGTGTAAGGTGTTGTGTGTTGGAACTGTATACTTACCTATGAAAAATGATGTTGGAAATTGCAGTTCACATATTCCTCCCCATTTTCTATGTAGAGTATTTTGATCTTTCTCCCGGACTGAGTCTCTGCATGTGCTTTGAATTCTTTGAGATGATCAAAAGCCTTGGACTTCTGCCTAAGAAAATACACCCAAGTGTATCATGAGAAATAATCAATAAATCTAAGCATGTACCTTTATTTTATTATGGACGGATGAGGAAAGGGTCCCATCAGATCATGGTGGATGAGCTACAAAGGATAGGAGGCCCTTAAGACCTTCCCTTTCTTAAACTTTTCTTAAGGATGTTTTCCAAGAAAACATCCTTGGAAACTCCTTTTGAAAAGTGTATGTTGGGCAAGCTGATAACCATAACCTATTTTCATAGTTGTTGCATGTATTTGAAATTCAGAGGGTCGAATCTCTTTTTCCATAATGTACTAGTATTATCAACATGCATCATTAGTAAAGAATAATTATATTTAGCAATGAATTTACTGAAAGTATACAAACGATATTGGTGGCTTACCTCTCAAAACAACAATTGTGGAGTTATCACACATAAAATATATGGTTACGGAATCAAGTGTGAATTCCACCCTTTTTCTTGTACCATAATGCATTATCTGCTAAATGGAGAGTAGATTCATGGAGAGTTTTGGAACATGCAAGATGTTCTAAAAAATTATGTGTGGGAGTTCTACTCTCCCTTGGTCAATGACCTCAAATGGGGTATAATCTCCCATGAGGATGGGAGGACCCGTGCATGCAAAAATAGAAGATAGAACATTCTATGTTTCTTCCATATGGTGGGATGCACATAAATCTAAGATCAATGTATTAGAAGAAGATTTAATGGCAATCAATGCATGAGAGTTACCTCATTTGGCTTGATCTTTCGAATTCTTCTTGACAACTTTGTGAATGTGATCTCCAAGGTTTTTCTTCTAAAGAATCTATGTCATCTGATCATTCTGTTTCTTCATGCATGCAGAATCGAGATGATAACCACAGTTGCAGCAACTACATTTGGTCTTCCCTTTCTTTCCTTTTCCACCTTTGTAGCCTGAGGAATCATCGAAGTTTTTGGATTTCCATTCCTTCTTTGGTTGTTCATGCACCTTTCACTTTCCTTTTTTCATGGTCTTCGAATTGCATGAGTTGTTTCTTTCATGCACAACAAGTGCATGCACATTGGTTTCCTTGATTATCCCCATTTTTATGAGCTTATCTTTCTCATGCGTCGGGATTCAATAAATTAATCCAATGTCATCATTTCCTAGGATTCTCTTGAAGTGACTCTATTTTTATGAAATTATGAGATGAAAACAACATAATCCGAGCCAAGTTTTGTTAAGATAGAAAGGATTAATTGATTGTGTTGAGTGGATTTGTCTATTCCACATCCATTTATATGAAGGAGGAGGCACTTGAACTTAGTAAATAAGCCCTGGATGTTGTCAAAACTCCTTGGATCTAAGTAATTTAGCTTGACCTTGAGCATATGGCCTCTCATTTCATCATGTTTTCCAAATATATCCTCCAACTTTGTCCAAATCTCATCTGGTGTAGTACAAGCTTTAATGTGAAACATAAGCTCAGGGTACATAGATACACACAGGAGTTCGTAAGCCTCATCCATGCTGTTGAGATACATGTTATTTTCAATATCATAGGTTGCTTCAACCTTTGTAGCCATGGTAATCCGGTACTATACTTTGCATCTTAGTTGATGTAGAAATTTTAGCTTCTTCACCTCCTTTATTGTGTTCATGTTGTTTTCGATCAGCAACATGTTGTCGACATACAATGCTACATATACGAAACACCCACCTTCTTCTTTGGAATATATGCAGTGATCATCTTTGCTTCTCACAACTCCCAAACTAAAGATGTATGTGTCGAAATTTTGGTATCACATCTTTGGTGATTTCTTTAGACCATAAAGGGATATTTTCAATTTGCACACCAAATATTTATTTCCCCTTACTATAAATCCTTCATGTTGTTTCATGTATATTTCTTTTTCTAGGTCCCCATGTAGGAACATTGTCTTCACATCCATCTATTGTATTTCCAGATCAAATGTTGTAGCCAGAGACATTAGTACTCTAATGGAAGTTAATTTTGCAACAAGGGAAAAAATCTCACCAAAGTCGACTCTTTTGACTTGAGAATATCCTTTTTCTACTAGTCGAGATTTGAATTTCTCAACTTGACCTACGATGTTCATCTTCTTCTTGAATACCCACTTGGTACCAACGAGATTTCTTCCACTAGGTAATTTGACTAAATACCATGTCTCATTCTTATGCAAGGATTCTATCTATTCGGCCATTACGTCCTTCCATAGTTTTCCCTCTGCTAAGTCGAGTGCCTACCTGACTAACTTGGGCTCTTCGTAAGTGGAAGTAACACAAATGTGTAATGGAAGTTGAGTGGAATATACCTTTTAACTAATTGTCTTACTCATTCTGACCTCCTTCCAACCGGTGTTGGTTGTTTCACCTCTTCATCTGATTCAATCGACTCATTTGAATCATCTTCTTTGTTCCTTAGTTCAAATCACACCTTCTCTATATTATTCTCTGTTTGAACCATCACTTCATACTTAGACTTCCTTATGACTTCTATGAAGACCACATCTTGAATGTACATTGTTTTCCTTGATGTAGGATCTCGAAGCTTATATTCTTTCGTTCCTTCTTTGAATCCAATGAAAATACACTTGACTTCCCTCTTGTCTAGATTGCTCCTCTTTTCTTTGGGAAAATGCACAAATGAATCGCATCCAAATACTTTGAGATGTTAAATAAAAGGTTTCTTACCATACCATACCTCATGTGGGTTTCTGTTGACTAGTGTCGATGAAAGAGACATATTTACTAAATATTTTGTAGTGTCGACTGCCTCTTACCATAATTCTTGTGTGAGCCCAACACCACTGAGCATTCTCCTTGTCTTGTCCATCATTGTTCTGTTCATTCTCTCAACAAATCCATTTTTGGGGGGGGTATATGGTGTGGTATTTTGGATTACTATGCCACACTACTTGCAAAACTAATCAAATTGTTTTCCACAAAATTCACCACCATTGTCAGTTCTTTGCACATTAATCTTCTTATCTATCTAATTTTCAACAAAAGATTTAAACTCTTTGAATTTCTAGAAAACCTATTATTTCTTCCTCTGGAAATATATTCATGCCTTCCTGGAAAAAACATCTATGAAGGAGACATAATACAGGGATCCACCAAGTGAAGGAATTGAAATAGGGCCAAACACATCACTATGAACCAATTCTAGAATCCCCTTTACCCTTGTCACTCCATATGGAAACCTCACCCGACTTTATTTTCCATATATAAAATGTTCACAAAAGTTGACTTCTAAATTACATTCAGGAAAATATTTGACCATACCTTTGTTATGCATCTAGCTCGGAGTCCATTTTCTCCAATATGTCCCATTCTCTCGTGCCATAGCATGGTCGAGTCGATTTGACAAAGACTTGTCGAGTCAGGTTGAATCGACTCATCCCAAGTCAAGTCAAGTCTAGTGGAAGTCAATTTAACTTCAGGAACATTGATGTTGTTGCATCCAATCAAGTCGACAGTCCCTAATAACTTGTATAGGATTCCAATCCAAAGTCCCTT
>SNQJ01S0083367.1:25172-42776 GCA_010110895.2 Picea sitchensis | reverse complement strand
ATAGAAGGCTGACTTGTTATGCTATGCAAGCACCCCTACTTCATTAAAATAAACTTTACAGGACCTTGCTTCATGTGTATAAATATGCAAAATAAACTTATGTGTTAAGTTCATGCTTCTTCCTTTAAATACTTATGTGTGAGGAAATGTTCTTGTAGATGGTTAAATATGTAATTCAAATAAATACACAGCAACAATACTTGCAGCAAATAAACCATCAAACGCACAACAAGAACAACATGATAAAGGAGTTCACCCCCCTCCGGGCTACATCTCCTTGAGCCTCCATAATGGACTTGGCTCTCTGGGATTAATTAGTCAAAAGTTCTTTTACAATTTGCTGCTCAACTCCAATGGAAAAAAAGACTGTACCATTGAGATAAGAACACATAAAACCCCCAAAAATGACTAATAGAACTCTGAAAACGGATCATGGCTCATCCGGGCATGACCTCTTCTACATGTGGCCATAAGCTTCCCTGAGCTTCTCTTTGGAAAAAAAACCTGTAAAAGTACTCAACAACCTATGAAACCTGTCCCAATGTGTTCAGAGCATATCAATTAGCCAAAAATTATTATTCAATCACATAAAACAAACACAGGCTCACCAAACCATGTCCTCCATCAAAGGGGGCTTCAAGCTCCCTAGAGCTTCCTGGAACTTCAATGGTGAAAATATTGCAGAAGAAGTCTTCAAATGGCTGTGAAAATGGCACCAATGGATCCAACACATCCAAAAACCCCTAGTTGGGCTTTTACGGCACCTCAATCGGCCAAACGATGAAGAAGTTAGGCCTCCTCCATTTTCCTCCTTCAAGCTTTGCTGGAACTGGTTCTACAAAACGCACCTCTGTGTTCATGAACCAAGAACACGCTCCAAAACGCGCATTATAACCTGGCACCGAGCGGTTCTGAATAACCGTGCAAACTGTAGGATGGTTAGGGTGCCTCCAGCCCCCAACCGCCTAGCACTCAGTCACTTGGGTCATACGACCTCGGGCTATGGACAAAAAGTGCTAACGGTTTTAAAACCGTGCCAACTGTTTGAAACCGCGCGCATTTAAAACTGTGGTAACCACTTCTGCGCTCCAGATTAGGGTCACATGGGAAAACATATGCAAACTCCCATGACCAAAGGCTATATGCGCCAACTGTTTACAACCGTGTATATAACACATGTAATATATATTAATAAAACTTTGGTTTAAAAATGGGCGCATTATAACACACTTATGCAATGGTCATATATAAAACAACGCATATAACTGTGGGTTATAGTTTAAATACCCCCGCCCGCGCACCACTTTAAATATACATTGGACATATGTGTGACCACCGAAACCGAGGGCTGGGGCTAGACCCCAGCCCTACCCCCACGCCATTTCACACATAACTCAAATTTAAATAAATTTTCAAATGCATGGTTATCAATAACCATGGCGTGGCGCGTTGGTAGGTTGGCATTTGTTAAAACTTTGTGTAGTGAGAAGAAGTCCACGGTTCAAATTCGGTGGACTATACAAATTTTGAACAACAAAACAAACACCAACAGCCAATAAATGGGTGCCACGTGGCATCTCTTGATTGGGCCACGTGGCACCTTCCCATTGCACAAAATCATGCCACGTGTTGCCATATAACTCGCTCACAGTCAGCCAATAAATGACTGCCACATCACCAGATTCCCTGTCAGCGTACTTCACGCCACATCACCTGTACGGACATGCCACATCATCATCCGTACGGACTGTACGGACTGCCCAGTCAACATCCATTTTTTTTTTCACTGTTTGGAGATTCAGACAGATCGCGATATCTCTCGCTCCGGACGTCCATTTGAGATGAAAGAAATTGCGTTGGGTTCGTGACGACGAGGGCTACAAACCCATTTGTTTTGAGGCAATTCCGAGAATGTTGATTTTTGGGCTAAAATTTGACCCCTGGTCCAGATTTTGATCACTCTTAGGCATGCCATGCAATATCACAGTCTCGATGATAAAAATTATAGCTATGTCTTGTGCCTGATATGTCATACACATAGGGATAAAATGTACACTCTTCGTTAGAGTGTCAACTACCACAAAAACCGATCCATGCCTTCTCGCTGTCAGTGGAAATCCTACGATAAATTCCATAAAAATGACCTCCCATTTCTATTCCAGAATAACGTGTGGTTGTAGTAATCTAGCCATATGTCTATGTTCAGACTTCACTTGTTCATGTTCTAGACACCTTGTCACGTAGATAACTATGCCCACCTTCATTCATTTCCAGAAGAATAAGGGCTTAAGGTCTGCCCTCATCTTCGTGACTCCTGGATGAGCCATGTACACTACTCTATTATCTTCATTTAATATCAAACTTCTCAAATCGTCGTTAGGTGGTACGTAAATCCAGTTATTATACCTCATTAATCCATTGTTTTCAAATTTAAATCCCTCAAACTTTGGTAACAACATGGTGTCTTGGCCGATATTTTCCTTAACCTCTTTATACCAGTAATCATCACACTGTAAATTTAGAATATTTTATCAAAGATTTTTCTGAAGAGGTATCACCGAAAATATGTGTGTTATCTGACTCAATGCATCTGCCACTCTATTCACCATTCCTTTTTATGTAGGTAATCTCAAAGTCATATTCACTAAGCAATTCTGACCAATGCCTTTGTCACGCGTTCAAGTTACTTTGTGTAAAAATGTGTTGCAAGCTATAGTGATCTATTCTTATTTCAAATTTTCATCCAATCAGGTAGTGTCTCCACACTCTCAGGGCATACACAATGGCCAATAACTCCAAATCATGCGTCATGTAGTTCTCTTCATCCTTTCTTAATTTCCTTGAGATGTAAGTGATCACTTGATCGTCTTGCATCAAGACTCCACCTAAGCCTTTCTTAGTACATTAGTCAGTGCAAACCATTCCATAATAGCCACTACCTTAGCTGGATCCACAATGATACCTTCGTTGGAGATAACGTGCCCTAAATAATGAATCCTCGATTGATAAAAAGAGCATTTCAACAGTTTCTCGTATAATTTGTTTTCTTGTAAACACTGTACTGCCAAGCACAAATGTTCCTCATGTTCTTCCATCGTCCGAGAATATATCAATATTTCATCAATGAACACTGGAATAAACTTTTCCAAGTATTCATGGAACACCCCATTCATCAAGCTCATAAATACCCCAGGGGTGTTTGTCAGTCCAACAGGTAAAACGATAAACTCATAATGCCAAAAAATCATCTTGAATGTGGCCTTAGGAATGTCTTTCTCTTTGATCTATAGTTGGTCATATCCTGATCTTAAGTCTATCTTTGAAAACACCATCGCACCCTTTATTTGGTCAAACAAATCATCTATTCTTGGCAATGAATATTGGTTCTTGATCGTTTCCTTGTTCAATTGACGGTAGTCAATACAGAGTCTCCACGACCCATCCTTCTTCTATTTGAAAATAACAGGTGCAACCCAAGGAAAAACACTTGGATGTATAAGCCCCAAGTCCAACAACTCCTTTAGTTGCATTTTGAACTCTTGTTGATGTAGTAACCATCTACTTGCTGTAGTAAATAGAAAATGAATGCATGACACCACAAACCATCCAATTACTTAATTAGATGGTTAAATTTGAACATCATCATCATCTTCCTCGAACGTAAGAACTGTCGTTCCCTTTGTTGCGATTTTCATTCCCTTTGCAAGTAGTGTCATTCATTCGAACGTAACAATTGTCGTTCCCTTTGTTGTGATTGTTGTTCCATTTGCGGGTAGTGTCGTTCATTCGGATGTAACAATTGTAATTCCCTTTGTTGCGATTGTCATTCCATTTGCGGGTAGTATCGTTCATTCGAATGTAATAGTTGTCGCTCCCTTTGTCACGACTGTCGTTCCTTTTTTCGGGTAGCACTGCTCATTTGAAAGAAACAACTGTTGTTCCTTTTTGCGGTTGTTGTTCCTTTCCTTTGAAAGAAATTTTTTTTGTTTCCACCAAGAATACGTGCTTCTGATACGTTTAGACACTCCTTTGGGTATGAAATTCACTAACTAATTTTTAGGGCATCACTTCTAATCATCTTGGTAATGATTTGTCATTTTATTTTTGAGGAATATATAACATACCTTATCAATTTGTTTATGGATTGATTTTTCCGAATTATCTTAATATTGTTCATAATCCTTAACCACCGTAATTCGTTTCTTTCCCCTATATATACATATACTTGAATGATAAATTGCCTTCACATTATAATAAGGAATCTAAGGTACATTTTCACTTGGCATTCTTACACTTTTTATGCCATCCCACACTCTTAAGGAGTAGATGAGCCTCCCTTAATAAAGCCTAAAAAAAAGGGGGGGAAAAAAGAAATAAAATAGTAATAATAATAAAACAAATAAAGAAAATAACCTTTTCCCAAAAAGGATAGGGGGTCTCATCATGAGCCAACCTACCAGGATCATAAGAGACTAACATAAGTGACATTCCCACTATGGCTACCACACCAGGGAAATGGCCTTTCACATTTAGGGTCAAAGGACAAGAGGTCTCATCACAAGTTGGCTTGTTCCGTTTGTTACGATCTAGTGAGTGGAATTATTGTTATCTGGCTACCAAACCAGGATAGTGGATTTTTTGGGAGAAGACTATTCAAACTATTTATTGAGGATACTAGCTCATCTATGGGTTAAAAGAAACCCTGTTGAGGCTATGGACGCCTGTTGGCAGTAGTGGATCTGCTTATGGTATTGAAGTTTATCTTAATACACTAAGTTTTTGACGCAGACACCCTACCTCTGCAGGGTCCACTGACCTCCCGATCTCTAGATCGTTCCAATTTCTGAGCTGAAATGGCTCTTCGGGCTCTTGTTGGAACCCCTTGAACAAATCGACAGGTCCCTTTCTCCCCTGGCATAAGCCTTGAGAAAAACCCCCGCGTGTGACCCTTTCTCGGTGCTCTTCTCTGATCTGAACCCACATACCTTTTGCGTTTCGGGTTTTTGGGACTCCTGCATGCGAGCTTTCCTAGGTTTCTTGTCCCTCCAACTCTCAGTCGCCGAAATGCCAAAATCCACCCGTGAGTATGATCCACTTCTCGGGATTTCAGAATTCACGATTTCGCGATTCTGGCTGCAGACGGTTCTTGGTCTTTCGAACTCCCAGACCCCGGAATGCCAAAATCTACCCATGACCACGTCTTCTTTTCTGGATTTCAGAATTCGTGATTCCGCGAGTCGGGACTCCCTATCTCATGACTCCTTCACTCTTGAACTCCCAGTTTCTGAAATGATGAAAAGGGCTTAACGACTCTGCTCGTGCTATTCTGGCGTCGTCTGATTTCGGGATTTCACGACTTCGCGAGTCGAGAATCCACGTCTCCTAACTCTTGGCCTCTCGAACATCCAGGTCCCAAAATGCTGAAAAGGCTTAACGACAAAGTGCTACCGTCTTTCGCGATTCGAGAAATCATGATGCAAGCGCTCCCCCTGTTCTCTGTCTTTCGAATTCCCGGTGTCCGAAATGCCAAAATCTCTCCCCCTAAGAGATCAACGACCCAGTCCTCCTGGAACCAAAATATTTCAGGCCTTTTCCTGAAACCTTGACCTCTTTCCATGTGTCTTCCTGTGGACGGTCACAATGCTTCTGTGAGGGTTAAACCTCGTTCTCCTCTTTTTGGATCCGATGGCTATTGGTCCTTTACGTGAGATTTTATGGTCACGATTTGATATTCTGTGCACCTCCTATGTGCGCTCCTCCTGTGCACGTATCCTTGATCTAGCTACTCTCGGGCCACTATGCTCCAGATCCAACGACTGGTGCGATTTCGCACACCGCGAGTTCGCGATGCAACAAATCCAAAATCCCTTACCGCTCCAAACCCCGAACTCCAAAATGCCTAAATGATATGACGACTATAGGCCTCCCTCAATCCAACAGCCCTAGCCTTTTCGAAGTCTCGTGAACCAGAAGTTCACGATGTAGTGACTCCTCAAAATCACTTGCCGTTCCAGACCCCGAATTCTGAAATGCCGAAATGCCGAACTCCTGAGCTTTGTTGACTGTGAAACCTCAAAGAGTTTCTTGACCTTTTGCTCCTTTCTTCTGTTGCTCTATGTGCAAAGGAACTGTTCCTCCTAAACTTCTCAAACTCTGAATCCTCCAAAGGGTTTTCTCAACCTCTGCAGTCCTTGTAGGGTCCCTGCACACAACTGTGCTATCCGTCCTAAGCTTTATTTACCCAAGCTTCTATGGGACTCACCCTTCTGTGTCATCAAAGGGAAATCTGGTGTCCTCCTAACGACCTTCTGCTCAAGCCTCCTTACTGAGCTTAACAAAGTATTTAGTAAGTCCATAGGTGTCTCTCCTTGACACTTCTCTTCTCTCAGAACTGGAAAGAGTTCCTTCTGTGCACACTTGCACCAACTCAATGCCCACCTAGCAAAGTTCTCCAGAATCCTCAGTGACTCTATCTTCTCTCTGAACTCAAAATAGAGTTCTCCTATGCACTCTATGTACTTGCTCAATGCTCTCCTGGCAGAGATTCCATAGAATCTTCAGTGATTCTATTATCTCCGTGCCTTCCTCTGCACAATCTTACCTTCCAGGTGTTCAACAACCTTGAGGCTTCATCCTTGGGTCTAATACTTCCTCTGGTGCACGCTTATAGCACAACTCTGTCCAAATTCCACAGAATTCAGAAGTGCACTCTATGCACCGCTCAATGCATCCTGTGCATTTGCTCAATGCCCTCCTGACAGAGCCTTTACATAATTCTCAAAAATTCTGCTTCTCCTCTATGTTCTCTCCTCTACACAGTTTCTCCTTCAAGGTGTTCAACAACCTTGAGGCTTCCTCCCTAAGTGAATGATTTCAGCTAGTGTGCCCTCCTGGCACGTCTTTTTTTAAAATTCCATAGAATTCAGAAGTGAACTCCTTGCACTAGCTTGCATAACCCACAGTATTCTGTCATGCAACCTCTTGCATGAAGCCTCAAAGAATCCAAACCTGAAATCAAAGAACTTACATATAGGAAATCTATCTATCCCTACAAATGAACCTCTAACATACATCTACAACATATCATCAACACATAAAGACATTCATTCATGAACTCACAAACACATGAACAACAACATGCAGGAAAAATTTCTCTGTTTGTATTAATATGAAATGCCTCTTTACAATGTGTTCGAGCTCAGACTGCAACAGAGTCTCAACTCTCCTCTCTTCTCCCTATTCTCTCTTCTTCTCTACTCTGCTCAGACTTAGTCTTCTTCCTTCTCTACAAACTTACTGCCTACAGATACAAATGTTCTTTTTACAAAGAGGGGCTCCTTGAGCGCTTCCCTCCATCCTCACCAACTCTCATTAATTTACATTCAATTTCATTGAATGGCTGTCTAGTCCGAATCGGATCTAGATCTCATCCTTACAACTATTTAAGGCAACCTTTATCTAAGCCTGCACACATGCCTGACTTTTGGCTCTACCAACCTTACAATCATTTAATACAATAAAATTCAAATTTGAAATTTGAAAGTGAGAGGGTTGCGCCTCTCCTCTCCAATGAACACGCTTGATGTGCTGGCTAGTTGGCGCATAGCTATCTTGAAGCGATGCTCCTACATCAGTTTTTATTGTGTTCATAGACTCCCTTTCTTAAAAAATAGGCTATCATTCCGGCTATATTCAACACAAGGGAAAGTAACAAAATTATGACACGTGGTATATTTATAAAATGTGAACATATTAGGACTACTCGGAATATTCTTCCTTAACATATTGAATATTTTTAATTCCCACAAAAGGTGTGATTATTGTTCATGATTAACATTAAAATGCTTTGAAAGTTATTAACGGTCATTCTCCCAGCAGCGACAGAGTAATAATTATCCCTCACTTGATTGACCGTCATCATTACGTTCACACATACCGATGGTCGAGGTTTGCCTTTTCATTCATCGGGGGGTGGACATTCCGGACGATTATCAATAGGCCATAATGATTATAGATAATGGGAAAATTCGTATTTCTATATACCATTGTTGTTCTGTATTTTTTACCATTTCTAGTAATTTTTTCTCATAGGATGGTCTAACTAAGTTTACAAGTGGGAACGATAATCGTGCTGACATGTTTACAAAATATATGGGTGGCCGAAGCATTCGCTGTGAGACTACATTGTTTCAAGTAACTGACCAAGCAAGGGAAATTCTACACCGTCTAGGGTGGACACAATACTTTAACAGACTGCAGGGTTTTGATATAAATGTCGCGCTATCATTCTTCCAAAATTTACAGGGGGGAGTCTCAGTAATTTGGGGTATACAAATACCATTTACTGATACCATTATAGCCAAGGTAACATGCCTGCCAAATGAAGGAACACAGTGGATCGGTAAATACGCAATGCTCAAGGAAGCTGTGGATTCCTTCACAGAACCAGAGGGAGAAATCCACTTCCCAGATGGGAAATTCACACCAATTCTGTTGGAACACAAACATAATTTCATGCTCCTTTGGAATCAGTTGAAATAGAAACTCAGACAGAGGTTCCAGCAACAGTAGAAACAAATTTTCAGACTGAAGAAGTATTTCATTCCCCTGAACAGGATGCCACTATTAGAAGGTTGGAAGCAAAACTAGAACAATCCCAACAAACCCTGACCCAATGTCGAAGTGAAATGGTGACAGCCATAGAGCATCAAAAAGTTGTCAGACAACTCCGAGCCATATCAACAACTGAGAATGAGGCCTTTGTTGAGATCAATAGAGCTAAAGAAAAGGTGAAGAAGGTACAGAGCCAAATTGATGGAGCTTTGGAGAAAATCAAAGAAATTTGCTTTGTTTATTCTGATATATTAGCTTGCAAAGCCCCTACTATTAATTATGCCCTATTTTTATTAGAACGTTATATATTATTAAAAGTGAAAGCTATTAGGGCAGGAACACCATCTGAGTTTACCACTGTCTCTAATTTTGTTTCATGTTTTAAAGAACAAGAGGATGGAGTACAATACTTTTAGTGTGAACTATACCTTCACAATTTCATTCTGGAAGAAAATAGAGAAGAGAACCCCAATCCATTCACTGGAGATATCCAGTTTCAGGCCTTTTTGTCTTTTGCCAAAAATAAACTTAGGTGGGCCAAAGCACATAAGGTATTCATGAAAAAAGAGAATGGCTTAGACTTATGGATCAGAGGGGAACATCCTAAACCCTTTGATACCATTATGCAACATAGAGCATTCATGAAGAGGGAGAAGGTTGTAGAATATTTAGCCCCCATCCATAGACATGTTGTACATTCAGGGTTGTAGTATTTTGGAGAAATTAAAGAAGAAGCCCTTTCTGCTGCCAAATTAAGATGGAATGTCTCTTCAAATGAAGTCAAGAACAGGGAACCATTTGGTTTCAGGAATTTTCAAGCAACTTCTCTCAGGTTAGAGAGGTATGCCAAAATGATCATGAAAGAAGGGACTTCCTGGATTGGATGCAGGTATAGTCCCCCCATTGTTTGGTATTCTCCAGAGGGTTATTAGAGTGTTTATGAAATTTGTAAGAAGAGAATATGTTGCCTTTGAGGAGCTTAAAGGTAAGAATGGGTTCCGAAGACCTAGGGAAGAGACCTCTCCACCCTTAAGTATCACTGCTTTGCATATAAACTCTCTTGTTGCATGAGGACATGCAAAAATGTAAGTTGGGGGGTATGTTGGGGTGAGAAAAAGGTATACATATTCTCCTTGTTATTTTGGTTTGTGATATATTCTTTGTTGACTTTTCTATTAATTTGAAGTAATAATTAGGGAAGAAAATGGTTAAAAATCTCTTAGGAAATATTATTGAACGATATTAGATATTTTTTGAACTTTGGTTTGAATTGTTTTGATTTTATGCAGAAATGGACAATTGTTGTTAACTAAAGATAATTAAGAAGATCATGAATATGCACATGTGATTGAAGATCGAAGAAATCAGGCACAAAATGGTTCAAAGGAAGATTGACTTTTTTTATCTTGCAATCTTCATAAATAGTAAAAGCAATCCTGAGGATCTCTCAGTCCTCAGGATAGATTAATTTACTTATCTAATTGTAATATATAAAGAATAGTGAACGATAGAGAGATAAACAAGAATTCATATCTCTTAATTGTTGACACTCTGTACAACAATCCCATTGTAAATGATTTATTAGTTATGGAATTAATGAAAGCTTGAAGCGTTTTGATAATTTCTGTGTACTGAGTTTTTCACAGTAGTATCTTCTGAAGACCGTGGGCCCAGTCGGAAGGAGTTACTGTCTCATCTGTAATATTATCAATTTTGTTATAGTTCTGTATTTGAATTTCCCTTTACAGTTAAGATAGACTCATTAATGCGTTGATTCTTTTATGAATTGGTTATGCTGTTCCATTTGCAGAGAGTAGATGTTCCATTTGGATATTATCGATTGTTGTTCCATTTCTATTTTCTATCAATTTATCGCTTGCGGATTCCTTTCATAAAATTCACATTTGTTGTTCCTTTCGTTTAATTCACATTTGTTGTTCCTTTCATTAAAATTTACATTTGTTGTTCCTTTCGTTTAATTTGCATTTGTTGTTCCTTCTTAAATATTCAGTAGATCGATGTTCTTTCTAGTAGATTAATTAATCATTGAGAGATTGTTTCATTATTTTTTTTCGCAGACTAAATTGGTATTTCTTAGATAGATGAATGGATTTAGTAAATTGATTGATGCTTTGATTCATGGTGTGTTATTGCTCAGAATATATTTCTGTTGATTGAGTTATTAGTTTCAGAGTTTTTGGTCAATGTGTGAAGAACTTGATTATCACAATAATTTAGATAGACTCAGATTTGTTGTAACTAAATTATCTACACAATTTAAACCTCTACGATTATCTGCATAGACTTTGATGAAACTCTTGAAAGAAAAAACGAATCCTCAGTTGATAAAATTAATGTCATACTAAGGTTGTTTTTAGGACATCTTTAGAGCCCAACATAGTTCACCCAAATATTGTACACACATTTTTTTTTACGCAGATAGGATGCATAATTTTGTTTAAGCAGTTTTGTTCAAACATTTCTAGATTACATGATGATGTGTCAAACTCAGAACATCTAAGAGCCACCTATTCTGGTTTCCCTTCTGTGGTAGAACAGGTGGCTCATACTTGGCATTGTACAACTTACAGATGTTATTAATACAAGGATCCACTTTTATTTACAAAATAAATAAATATAATATAACACTATAGTATAATATTTATGTTAATATTTTTATGTGCTCATCGGTTACTAGCAACAACCACATTAATAGTATTAATGTGTCCCTATACATTGATAGACATATATTTAGCATATTAATAATGTTTTTTTCTCTATAATATGTGCTAAATATATGCCTATCGACATATACATACACACTAATATTATTAATGTGATTATTACTAGTTATTTTTATTTTACGTATAATCTTCTCAGTGGGGTTGTTGTTTTTAACACCACCTTACAACTTTTAATTACTTCATCCACATATTGGCATATGGAAACCATATACTTAATACTGATGTAATCACAACTACATATGTTAACTAATATATTGTTTATGCTGTAACTATGATTAAGATATACACATCACATACAACACTTCCTCATGTCAAAAAATCATGATTCTAAAGAGCTCAAATGAAATAAAGGATTTTATTGTTAAATGAAATAAAGGATTTTATTGTTAAATTGGAAAATCACTTTCCAAATTTCATATAGATTTAATGGTTGCATATATCTTATATCTCCCCCACCCCTGCAATCTATTATCGGTTCATATCTCATGTATTATTGGAAGGAATTAAATGTATGTATCGAAAAGTTCTAGTGGTGGATGGGTATCGTGTTAGTTGTAGATTCCTAGGTCACTTACATTAAAGACAGTGTAATGTTGTGGGATTATGATATTCAATCATTGATTATTTTTTATTATGATATTCAATCATTGATTATTTTTCCTATGTAAAGATTCATCCCTTTGAGTTCGGCCAGAAATAATGTACAACTGTCAATTCTTGTTGAGATACAGTTTATGCGATAAATAAATAAAAAAAACTTTAAAACACTTGATTGATCATCATGTAAATTCATGAAATAAACACCACGTCGAATAACGTGATATCGTTTCAAACTATCAATTATTAAAGTTCAATTGTAGTTACTATATATTTCAATAAAGAAAATTTTGTATCTAAAGAAAATTTTGTATCTAAATACTTAGAGTGAAAATTTAAGTAATGTCATGTCATGTCTTTCATTGTTACTAGTCAAATATAGATCGATCATATATATATATATATATATATATAAAAGAATGTGTACAAGTGTAATAATTCCATGGTATAACTATGCTTCAGAATGTGTACTAATTCCATGGTATAACTATGCTTAAGAATGTGTACTAGTGTAATAATTCCATGGTATAATTATGCTTATTGATAAAAGGTTATTACCATAAAATATTAGAGTATTTTATTTGTATTAATGAAATGATTAATAATTATTTAAATTTTTATAAAAGTAACGAACATCATTATTATTATGTTAATATAGATAAATTTTCAATTATTGTTCTTATTATTTTTAATTTCTACTTTGGAGTTGACTATATAGTTTATGTTGGCTAGATTTATTAAGTGAGGCGGCTATACAAATTAAATTTATTTATAAGCAATAAATAAATGCCATATTTTATTATTTTATTAGTAATGAGTTGTCTGACACTTAAATAAATATTGCAATTAGTTTATTATTTAGGAGTCAATGCCTGGAAAATGAGAGTCTACATCCCATGTTCTCCGAATATTTTCATACAGTAATGGAAATCATAGAATAAGAGAATGCAAAAACAAACTATTACAAACATCAAAAATATTAATCACATATATTTGAAACCTATCTTAATGGTTGGGACAATCCATATCCAATAAAAAAGGAGAAATTTGAAGTTGATGTTTTGGTTGGTCATTACAATAGTTTACTACCACACAAGAGGGCCCCTCATCGACATTTGCAGTTGGTCTAGATGCTCCATATCCATATCCAAATGCTCCAGTTTCTATTGTTGATTCATATCCATCTCCTCCATCTCTGGATGCTCTATCTTAACTTATTTATGCTAGTGTTTCAATTTTTGGTTACTATGTAACCATTCATTATCTACGTAATGTATATCCCCTCCGTTCATGAAACAAACACGAGGAGACCCTTCCTTAGCAAGTGGCTTATCAATAGATCGAATACATACCAATGCGCATATATCTATATTTATTTATTGGGTCCACTTATTTCAACTTGACTCATTGAAACTAGATAGATGGTATAATTAATGATTCTTTGTATACCAAGGATTATAAAATTAGATTGCGTTTTGGGAAGACTTGGTTGGTCTTGTTGTGAGAGAAATCGATTGGTCATGCTAAAATAGAGACGTGGCTCATTATTTCTATTGGAGACTTTGGATTTAGGTTTTCTATGAGATTGTTCATCTATAATATGTATGGGATTCAATGACCATCTTTCATTTGCATGGATGTGTGTGTTTTCTTCACTAATTATCTCTGTAATTGTAAGTCTTGCCTAATCTCGTGTGTTCTCTACTTGAAATTTATCTTTGTAAGTCTTGTTTATGCTAGTATGGCATGCCTTCTTTTCTCCCCTATCGATCTGGCTAGTTCGTTTGGTAGTCTCGTTGGGGTTGCTCAACTCTTGGGTGTGACGACAGGTTTTGCACTATCAAATTCCCTTCCAAAGTCTGTTAGGGATTCTCCAATCTGACATGGTTTCGATTGGGCATTGCATTAGTAGGTCAAGGATAAAATCCCTTTCCTATGTTTTTTTATTTATTTATTATCAATCTCTAATATTTTTGTTGTCTGCAAGATTTCTTGTTACTACTTTTTGTTTAAGGTCTAAGATCATTGTTAAAGGTGAATTATGTTGGTCGCTTTTATGGGATTTGACAATCTTGGCATGCTAGTGGTTATGGTTACTATGAGAGAATGGTGTTTAGCTGGGGACGATTGAAGATTTATGTCTCTCTATTATTTTCACTGTAAGTAGCACAATAAGGGAATTCATCACCCTCTTTATTGTTCATCATTTATTTTAACAAAGTGGTTTCTATTGCTAAAACAATAGTGTTGCAGATATATGTAGATGGCCAAAAATATTCAACCATCATTTATCTTAACAAAATATTCTTTATTCATATTTAAAAAGATAGAATTACATATATGTCCATGGAAAAAACTGACATTTTTCCTCATACATTTTTCCTGCAACCATGACACTACTTTGAATATACTACAAAGACCATGTGAGACCATGTATTATATGAATCAAAGAAAATTCTAACATGCCATTATAGGGACAAACATTAGAAATTGTATTCCATGATGATATAGTTCCCACATCACATGCTCTATATCTAAGTTATTGATTGTAATATATTGAAATCATATTTCCTACCACATGCTCTACTTTAAAGAAGCAATTGATCTGGGTATTAATAGTAAGCACATAAAATAAGGTCTGATTCTAGATTTATAAGGTTAAAAGAAGTAAAATCACACACCTACAATCGGCTTAGTTGGTATTTGGTGCTCTTGTCCTCGCTAGCTGGACTGAACGATGCTCTCATCCTTGCTAGATGGATCATTATCTGAGTCTCCCTGTTGTTGTGGATCATTCTACAGGTCTCCCTGTTGTTGTGCAAACCTTGTGTAAAGTGGGGTCAACCACACGTGCATATATAATATGCGGATTTTTTAGGTGGTTTGGCACATACAATGGGTTCTATGTACTATATGAGGATGGAAGACCTTATTCTTCATAAATTGGAGGAAAATTCATGAGGATGGATGACCTTATTTTTTAGAAATTGGAGGAGGTTGTGTGTTGTGAGGATAATGAAAAATACATTGCACATATAAGGTAGGCAATGCAAGAACCAAATAGGATCCAACGTTTTGGAAAATAATATGTGATGAGCATGGGATTCATTCCACAATATGTGATATGTATTTTGAGAGGATCAATTCCTATTAGAATAAAAATTTGTACTACGTTTGAAGGTGGCACAATGAAGTGTAATAAGGTGGTGGTGGTGGTGCAGTTTCATCATAGAATGTGGTGAGATTCTTGAAAACGTCAGAGTCGAAGAAGGCAGTGAGATTCCTGAAAAAGATAGAGGCAGTGAAGTAGTTGGCAGGGATGAAAATATGCTAATAAATACTTTATAGATTATTAATTAATAAGCAACCATGTTTCTCAAGGGAGGAGATCGAATCTCATCTAAATCATATCAGAAAATATTAATGTGCGGAAATAACGCTTTGGAGTTGAAATCCAATAACATGGCAGAAAAATAAATTTTATTTTATTTTATTTTAATCTCAATAAAATAGTTATTGAAATTTCCTTAAGTTCTAGATTGAAAATCATGAAAAAGATTTAATCAAACATAGAACTAATAGTGGGTCATTTCCAAACTCATTGCTATAGTCCCTGCATGGCCTTCATAAGGGACTAATAAGATGATATTCCATAGCTTTAATTCAACCAATCAATATTCCTTGATCCTAGTAAATCCTATTTTGTATTGTTGACAATTGATAATTGATTTGGTTTCACAATTTTAGCTATAAATTTGTTTCTAGGAGAGTAAGCATGTTGATGTCTTATTGAGTTGGAACCAAAATATTCTACAATGTATGTGCTACTGTCAAATATCTATGTGGTAGTAGACGATTCAAAAAAATTGTGAAATATTATGAAAGAGTGAAGAGTGGAAAAGGAACCAGGTTATAGATGGGTTAAGACCAAGTGCAAGGTGTGTGCATTATTTTTTGGAGACAGGTTACATCCATAGACAGATGAGATTTGGGCTACATTAGAGACATTAACTAAAGAAAACAAGGTAGCAAGGCATGTACCTGAGAACAAGTTTATTCTCAATGACGAAGATCGAGAGAAAAAAACACGCTCACAATTATCATAGCGAGAATATGTCTATTTATTTTTTCCTTATTAACACATATCCTAGAATGACAATTGAGTAATGAAGAATTTTTTATGACTATCATACTGCCACCAAATTCATATCCAAAATTGTTGGTCGATAAATTGTTGTTAGGTATGCCAATCATTACCATAATTTTAAGGAAGGCATATGTACTTGTGGGGTACTATTGGTGATAATTGAATTGAAGAACTAACTTTAAGTGATGCAAGACTGGAATTTTCCTCCATGAATAGTTGTCTTTGATATAATCCTATAGTACACTTATCTTTTAATGAGAGAATGAAGTACAATCCTATGTTGGTATGAATGTTTGGAAAAAATATAAAGGAATTCTCTTTCGTCAAAACAAGTATGCCAACATAATTAAGTAATTCAAAAAGGGTGATTGTAAATAATGGGACAACCCAATGGATCATGGCACAACTCTTACTAAGGATTAATCTTGGAAAGTCGTTAGTGTAACACTTTATTGACAGTTTCTCTTGCATAGAAGAATTTTCATTCTCTACTTACCCATATTCATGGAATGGTGCCAATATATGATCCTTATTCTGCAACTTCCTTTCCAACTCATGAAAAATACCTCTATGTAATTCCTCATGACATATCAATCGATATTGAAGCTTCTCCTTTTCCTCCTTGAGAGATTGTAGTTGCATTCTTAATTCAAAATTCTCCTTCTAAATATGTCTGTTAATGTTCTTTTGGATCCTTAACTTCAAGAGAGATTTACTAATGTTGTCTTCTACAAAAAAAGATATATACTGAGACCCTTCAAAACCTTCACCAACTTAGGATCCGTATACAATATACCACTGATCTGAAATCATGTAATTAGATCCTATAAAGAAAACAAATTAGAAAGGAATACATGTAGATGTGGAAGAGAATTGCCACTCCTCTAAGAATTCCACTATCCACATAACCTTCTTCTCATCGATTGCGAGCACTAATGGGAGAATCAATTTACCAATGGTATAACCATGTATAAATGATGGAATTAATGGAAGAGTTATGGATATATATAATGTAGAATGAATCCTTTAGAGAAGTCATCCTCAAATCCTTATTCAAAAACTCTTTGCAATTTTAGGGATACTTTGGATAAGTATACCCATAAAATCCTAAAGGTCCAAGGAAATCCAGATTCCATGGGAGATATCATTCCCATAAAACCATGAAGGAAATCCACGAGAAAAATCATAAATCCATTAGGAAAATAAAAAATAGATGGGAAAACTCATTCCTATAAAATCTTAAAGGAAATCCATGGGAGAAATTGTTCCCATAAATCCCTATTTTGAGGAAATGCAGTCAAAATAGTGCCAAAAACAACATGGTTTGAGGAAATTTTGGTGAATTACTTACCAAAAAATATTGATTGCAAAGAAATCAAGGCGAATTGAAGGTTCGATCATTAAATTCGAAGGGTGAAACTTGTTTCCATGGATTTCCTTTCTATTTCATGGGGGGGGAATTATCTAACATATAATTTTTTGAAAATAATAAGACAACTGAGA
>SNQJ01S0083367.1:11374-25149 GCA_010110895.2 Picea sitchensis | reverse complement strand
TTTACCGTGATTAAATAATTTATGACTATTCAAACAATTTTTAATCTATTCCAAGTGACCATCAATATTATACAAGATATGAACAACATAAATAATGAACATCAATCACACATAAGATATACACAGAGACATATTTTCACGAGGAAACCCATAAAGGGAGAAAACCTCTTCTTCTTCGAATGATAGGCAGTCTTTTAAATTCTGTACATCATCTATCTTTGAGCACCAACTCAATGTGAGGCTACTACCTCTGTTTTACAAGCTTGAACTTGCTGAGAGCACCAACCCTCTGATTTCTCTAGCACCCACTAGAAGGAAGCACCAACTCCCTGATTTCTCTAGCACCCACTAGAAGGAAGCACCAAATCCATGAGTGTTCCAGCACCAACTAGATGGAAGTACCTACTTCCACTTATACAAGCACCAACTTGCATACAAAAAACTTTGTGTTTTCCCAAGCACCACCCTGCCACCCTGTTTTCTAGCCACAACTAGATGAAAGCTTCAACTTCCAGTATTCAAGCACCAACTTGAATAACAGAGGACTACAGTCCCCCCTAGCACCTCCCTACCTCCCTGACTATAAATAAATGATTGAATAAGCAACAATACAGATATATCAATTCTTACCACTTCTTCTCTGTTCTTCAAATCTTCTCTTCTTCACTATTCTTCTGCTATGTTCATACTTGGTTTGACTTGCTGTCTCTTTCTATCTGTTCTTTTTCTGTTCCTCTCAAGCTCTTTGGTATGTGTTCATTCTGCTCTCTTCACCTTTTCTTTTCTGTTCAACTTCTATTTCTCATCTCTGAGTTTGATCTCACACTGTGCATACTATGATTTTCCTTTCTCACAGTTCAACTCATTTTTCAATGAGAAAATCCAACCTCACACAATCACGACATTTCTCTTTTATGCTCTCCACCAATTCAGTTACACCTCGAATCTCCAAAGAAACACATCAACAACTGAATCACCAAATGTCCAAGAACTATGATTAAGTTTTTCTAACTGAA
The DNA here is from genome assembly GCA_010110895.2 of Picea sitchensis. Lineage (NCBI taxonomy): Eukaryota > Viridiplantae > Streptophyta > Pinopsida > Pinales > Pinaceae > Picea > Picea sitchensis. The sequence goes on along the minus strand of SNQJ01S0083367.1, from coordinate 24,133 downwards.
TCGTAACTGAACAATTAACCGTGAAGTGAAACAATATCCCTTCAATCAAATTTATGATTAATCAACACCATTGGATTACACTCGCAGGGAATCATGTTTATCCTATATGCTCGCTGGCTGTGACCGAACGCTAAACATAAAGTGATTTTGCAATTTTACGTTTTGAAAATCTTGTGATGAGACATCTCGACTCTCCCATGTCACGATCTCCAAAATGGAGCTTAGCTGCTAGCATCTTCCCTTCTCGCGATCACTGGTGGTGACAAAACACTTATCCAGAAGGCACTTCGTGACTCACGATTTTGGGGATCTTGGTATGAGGTGTCTCGACTCTCCCAAGTCACGATCTCCGAAATGGAGCTTAGCTGGAATAGCTCCTTCCTCCAACCTTCGACGATGTGACCTTGGCTATGACCACGGGCCAAACATTCAAGCGTTTCACTTGCCAGATCAATGGTCCAAAACTTTGGTGATCTGACGCTCCAGATCATTTCGTGACTTCGCATATTGCGAGTTCCTGTGTCATATCCCTTTGACTCCTCCAATGTGTAGGTCAATGAAATTCTAATCACTCGCCACATGTCCTTTGGCTCCAACGGCCAGGATTTTTTCGCGACTTCGTGTATCGCGAGTTTCCACACCATGCTCCTTTGACTCCTCCAATGTGCAATTCAGTGAAATTCCAATCACTCGCAGTGTGTCCTCTAGCTCCAATGGCTAGGATTGTTTCATGACTTTGCGTCTTGTCTCCCTGGAGAATCAACGGTCCAAATATCTCCTCGATCCGATGACTCAGACCATGTCGTGACTTCACGTTTCATGACTTTGGAGGTTATAGCACTTCCTTCCTTTGACCCTTCATTCAGTGAAATGTTGATCTCTCACCATGTGTCCTTCTTGGATCGACAATCTAGATCAGTTCGCGACTTCGTATTTCGTGGAGTTGGAGGATGGCTCAGTCTTATCTTCTTTGCAATTATATAGGATTCGACGACTGTTGGTCCTCAACGCTCATATCCAACGTTTGAGATTTGTTCTCCTCTTCTACACACTCCTCCTGTCTAAATTTAGATTTGACGGCCATCGAGAAATCAGGATGGATGAACCAACGATCACTGTTGCTCCTCCTCTCGAGCTTACACTTATGTTCTTGCCATGACGTTATCGTTGCGCTGTTGATCTTGCTATCATTAGAAAACAAGTATACTCTCATCGTGTTGATCTCGCCATCAATGAAAAACAAGCATACTCTACCTTCTGTCTGTAAATATGGCAACAATATCCCCCTTTGGCATTGATGACAACCTTGAATAACCTGAAGAACTGCACTATTCTACCTTGACATCCAACCATACCACTGTAGCATCCTTACCATTGCCACACTTTTTCTCCCCCTTTGACATCAATGTCAAAGAAGAAACATGCTCCCCCTGAGCTGTTGCAGTACATATCAAAGGTATCAGATATGCAACAAGCACATACTCCCCCTGACAAGGTGAAAATAATTAGACGAAAGACGATATAACCCCCAACTTCTGACGAAGATATCCAAAAGGTGTCACTGCTAACGGTTTAGTAAAGATGTCAGCTATCTGTTCTGTGGAAGGAATATAATTCAACTGAACAACTCTGTTTGTAAATTGTTCTCTGAGAAAATGGTATTTTATTGGTATATGCTTAGTATTTGAATGAAGTACAAGATTCTTGGAGACACTAATGGCATTGGTGTTATCACAGTGAAGTGAGATAGGATCAGTATAAGTTACCTTCAAATCTGTAAGAGTTTGTATCATCCATAAAATCTGAGTACAGTAAGTAGCAACAATAATGTACTTTGCCTCTGTAGTTGATAAGGAAATAGATCCATGTTTATTACTAATCCATGCTACTAAGGAGTCACTCAGGAAGAATGCACCTCCACTGGTGCTCTTTCTCTCATCCACACAATTCTCCCAATCAACATCTGAATAAGCAGTTAACTGAAAATTCTGATTTCTAGGATACCACAGACTATAAGTCATTGTGCCCTTGAAGTATTTGAATATCCTTGTTACAACTACTAAATGACTCTGTTTAGGAGAAGACTGATAACGACCTACCATTCCAACAACTTACATTATATCAGGACGAGATGATGTGATGTATAGAAGACTGCCTATCATTGATCAATATGTCCTTTGATCAACATCAGGTGAAATATCATCTTTACTGAGCTTGCAACCAACCACCATAGGTGTACTAATAGGAGAAGAATATTCCATCTAAAATTTCTTCAACATCTCTTTCAAATATTTTTCTTGAGAGATAAATATTCCCACAGAACTCTGATTTACTTGTAAGCCAAGAAAATATGACAATTCTCCTATCATGGACATCTCAAACTCTGTTTGCATAGAATTAGCAAACCATTGGACAGAGGAATCATTAGTACAACCAAAAATAATGTCATCTACATAAACCAAAACAACTAGTAAATCATCACCTTTAGACTTAATGTAGAGATTGTTGTCAACAATACCTTTATTGAACCCTTTGTCTTGTAAAAATTTGTCCAGTCTATAATACCAAGCTCGTGGTGCTTGTTTCAGTCCATATAAATCCTTCTTCATTTTGCAGACATAGTCAAGATTATCTGTCAATGAGAATCCTTTAGGTTGCTCCATATATACTTCTTCCTCTAGATCTCCATTAAGAAATACTGACTTAACATCCATATGATACACTTTAAAGTTCTTATGACATGAATATGCAAGAAACATTCTGATTGCTTCCAATCTTGCCACTGATGCAAATGTTTCATCAAAATCCCGTCCTTCAACTTGTGCACACCCTTTACAGACCAATCTGGCTTTATTCCTAACAACTTGTCCTTTTTCATTCATTTTATTCTTGAACACCCATTTGGAGCCTATTACATTCTTATCTTAAGGTCTAGGAACAAGCTCCCAAGTATTGTTCTTCTCAATATGATCAAGCTCTTCATTCATAGCTCTAATCCAATCATCATGCTTGCTGGCTTCATCAAAATTTTTAGGTTCAATCATAGATAGAAAAGAAACCTGATATTGTTCTGAGTCTTTAATCAATTTCCTTCTTGTCTGAACTCTATTTATATCTCCAATTATCTGATTTTCAGGATGATTCTTTCTAACTATTCTGAGAGGTTTTTTTGTTTCTTTCTGCTGATCTGTGTCAGCCTGAGTATTTGTGTCTTCATCTGATTCAGATTCTTCTCTTTCTGATCCTTGGACCTATTCATATTCAACTTCAACTATATCTTTTGTGCTTGGTTCAACACTGCTTACATTACATACCAGGATTTCTTCATCAACTTTTATGTCGATACAATCAACCAATTTATGCAGTGTCTTATTATAACATCTGTATCCTTTACTGTTTGTAGCATAACCTAAGAAGACACCTTCATCAACCATGTTATCATATTTTCCAATATTTTCATCATTATTCTTGATGTAACATTTACTCCCAAAGACTTTAAAATGCTTTATTGAAGCAGGTCTTCCAAACCATAGTTCATAAGGAGTCTTGTCACTGTGTGGCCTAAGATGAGCTTTGTTAAGGATATGAATAACTATATGGATTTCTTCCACCCAATATGTCCGAGCAATATTCCTTTCATTCATCACTGATCTTGCCATTTGCTGAACTGATCTATTCTGCCTCTCAACTACTCCATTTTTCTATGGAGTCCTTGGAATAGTATATTCTCGTTTGATTCCATGTTTATCACAGAAATATTTGAAGTTCCATGAACTGAACTGTCCTCCTCTATCAGACTTTATTGCCTTCAATATTTTTTCTGCTTGATTCTTAGTCATAGCCTTAAACACTTTGAATTTTTCAAATGCTTCAGATTTTTCCTTCAAAAAGGCAACCCATGTTAGTCTAGAATAATCATCAATAATCAACATAAAATAGTTTTCTTTTCCTGTACCTTCTTTTCTTGATGGCCCACATAAATCCATATGTATTAACTGGAGATGTTTTTCTGTTGAAGGAAAGTTTTTAGATTTGAACTATGTCCGAGTAAGCTTTCCTATCTGGCAAGGTTTACAAACAGAGTCATATGGCTTTGATATCTTTAGAAGATATTTTACCGCCCCATTGTTTCTAAGATTGATTATATGATCAAAATTTAGGTGTCCAAGTCTCCTATGCCATAGCCAACTTTCATCATACTTGCTTAATTGACATTCTTCTTTTTCTTCTTTTAACACATATACATTGTTTTCTGTTCTTATCCCTTTTGCAACCAACTGTCGTGAATTCATAGACTTTATTTTACAATCTTCAGAAGTAAAAACAACTTCACATCCTTTGTTACAAACTTGACTGACACTTAGTAGGTTATGTTTCAGACCATCTACAAACAACACAGATTGAGCTTTTCCTTTGCCATTACTCAGACTTACTATTCCTTTACCTTTTATTTTTCCTGGTGCATCATTTCCAAAAGTTACATTCTCTGATTTGCTTTCACTTAGAGTTAGAAACTTACTTTTGTCTCCAGTCATATGTTTGGAACATCCACTGTCAATATACCAGGGATTCTTTTGTCTTTGGGATGATAACACTAGTTTACACTTGTCATCTTCTTTCTTCTTCCAAACCTTGAAATTTTCAGCAGTGGGATTCAAATCTGGCTTATAATTCCTTAAGCGATAATCTACAGCTTTGTGTCCATAGTTATGGCAGACGTAACATTCTGGTTCACCGAATAACATATCATAACGATTGTTATTCTCATAACTGTTGTTATGTTTCACCTGCATCCTTTTCCCAGCCATCACATGATTTATAATCTGTAGTTGTTTGTTGCTTGGCTATCTTGATCTTTGTTGTGGAAGATAATTTTTCCTTGAGTATCTTGATTTCTCATATATAAATCTTAAAGAGCAAGTTATAGCTTTGTGACCAAAGTTAGAATAGAAAAAACAATATCCATAGAAAAATCCTTTGTACCTGGAAAAAGTTCTTTCTTCTTTGAGCAGGTCGATTTCTTCCATGCTGATAATTTCTTTGATCTACAGATTCGGTTCTAGTACTTTTTCTTTCATTCCTTCATGGTGGCTGATTTTCTTTCTTTGTTTCTGCAGAGTGGTTGTTGACAATGATTGTAGATTTGACAAACTTGATGGATTTTGTATTACTTGGATGATCACTACTTGATCCCTCTTCATAGCCCAAGCCATCTTTCAAATTTAGATCCCTTTGCTAATTTAGAATGGAGGTTAATCCTTCTGATGCTTTAATACTTGACATATTTTGGTGATACAATGCCTTAAACTTCTCCATCTCTTTTTTGGTTTTTACTATGTCTTCTTCTAAGGCTTCACATCTCGCTTTCTTCTCTGACAAATATCTTCATCAGGTTTTTTACCATTCATTTTAAACTGTATCAACAACTGATTTTTTTTCTCTTCTTAAATCCGAGTCTGTCAATTTCTTCCAAAGCACTGATTAATTCACCTTCCATGTCCACCACAACTTCCTCATCATCCATGTCACCTCCTGTGTGTTCATCATCAATATCTCCCATAGCCATAAGCATAAAATCATTTACTTTGTATTCTCAGGATGAATCACTATCTATGTCTTCTGAAGAGTCGTCATTGTTTGCACACAAACTTTTCTTTTTACCATATTTCTTAAATTTGTATTTCTTTTCATCATCAGAGTTACGGTCCCTTTTCTGGTGAGGACACTTAGATGAAAAATGACCTATTTTACCACAGTTAAAGAATTTGAAGGGAAAATTGCCTTGGTATTTTCCTGATCCTTTCTTTAATCTTTTCACAAATTTTGCCTCAATATCATCTAGTTCTGAATCAATATTCTTGTCTGATTTAAAATATGCTTCTCTAGTAATGGATTTATCTTTACTAATTCTCATTTCATATGCAGTCAGAGTTCCTAGGAGATGATCAATGGATAGAGTTTTAAGATCATTTAGTTCTTCTATTGCAAAAACTTTTGGATTAAATGTATCAAGCAAATATCTTAAAATATTCTGAACTAAAAATGATTCTTCAATCTTCTCACAAAGACATTTAATGGCATTCACAAGTTCTTCAACTCTTAAAAAATACTTTCTAATTGTTTCATCTTCATTCATCTTTAGTTGTTCAAATTTCAATCTATATGTTTGAACTTTGGCATCTTTTACTTTCTCATTTCCTTCATAACTGCTAATAAGTTTATCCCACATTGCTTTGGTAGATTCAAGATGCATCACCTTTACAAACTCAGCTTCAACAAGTCCATTCAAGATAACATTCATTGCCTTTGCATTGAAACTAAATTCTAACTTATCATCTTTAGATTCTAGCACAACAGGATTTATATATCCAGTTTCTACTACATCCCAAACATCAACACCTAAGGCCATTATGTATATTCTCATTCTAACCTTCCAGAAGGAAAAATTTGTTCCATCAAACAGATGAGGCTTATTGGCTGAATTCCCTTCATGACTTGTCATGTTTAAGCTTACAGATCTACCTTTAAATAAAAGGAACTCCCTCTGATACCAACTGTTGAAACTACTAAGACAACTAAGAGGGGGGAGGGGGTGAATCAATTGTTACTGTGCTTAAACAATTTATGACTATTCAAACAATTTTTAATCTCTTCCAAGTGACCATCAATATTATACAATACATGAACAACATAAACAATGAACATCAGTCACACATAAGATATACACAAAGATAGATTTTGACGAGGAAACCCATAAAGGGAGAAAACTTCTTCTTCTTCGAATGATAGGCAGTCTTTTAAGTTCTGTACATCATCTATCTTTGAGAACCAACTTAATATGAGGATACTACCTCTATTTTACAAGCTTCAACTTGCTGAGAGCACCAACACTCTAATTTCTCTAGAACCCACTAGAAGGAAGCACCAACTCCCTGAGTGTTCCAACACCAACTGGATGTAAGTACCTACTTCCACTAATACAAGAACCAACTTGCATACATAAAACTTTGTGTTTTCCAAAGCACTACCCTGCCACCCTGTTTTCTAGACACAACTAGATGAAAGCTTCGACTTCCAGTATTCAAGAACCAAATTCAATAACAGAGGACTACAATCCTCCCTAGCACCTCCCTACCTCCTTGATTATAAATAAATGATTGAATAACCAACAATACAAATATATCAATTCTTACCACTTCTTCTCCGTTCTTCAATTATTCTCTGCTTCACTATTCTTCTACTCTGTTCATACTTGGTTTGACTTGTTGTCTCTTCTATCTATTATTTTTCAGTTCCTCTCAAGATATTTCGTATGTGTTCATTCTACTCTCTTCACATTTTCTGTTATGTTCATCTTCTATTTCTCATCTCTGAGTTTGATCTCACACTTTGCATACTGTGATTTTCCTTTCTCTCGGTTCAACTCATTTTTCAGTGAGAACAACCAACATCACACAATCACGACATTTCTCTTTTATGCTCTCCACCAATTCAATTACACCTCAAATCTCCAAAAAAATGCATCAACAACTAAATTGCCAAATTTCCAAGAACTATGATTCGGTTATGCTAACTGAATCGTAACTGAACAATTAACCGTGAAGTGAAACAATAGCCCTTCAATCAAATTCCTGATTAATCAACACCATTTGATTACACCTGCATGGACTCGTGTTTATCTTATATGCCCACTGGCTGTGACCAAACGCTAAACATAAAGTGATTTCACGATTTTGCATTTCAGAAATCTTGTGATGAGACATCTCGACTCTCCCATGTCGTGATCTCCGAAATGGAGCTTAGCTGCTAGCTCCTTCCCTTCTTGTGACCACTGGTGGTGAACAAACACTTATTTAGAAGGTTCTTCACGAATCACGATTTAAGAGATCATGGTATGAGGCGTCTCGACTCTCCCAAGTCACGATCTCCAAAATGGAGCTTAGCTGGACTAGGTCCTTCCTCCAGCCTTTGATGGTGTGACCTTGGATATGACCACGGGCCAAACATTCAAGTGCTTTTCTTGCGAGATCAATGGTCCAGAACTTTGGTGATCCGACGGTCCAGATCATTTTTCGACTTCGCATATCGCGAGTTCCTGTGCCATATCCCTTTGACTCCTCTATTATGTAGGTCAGCGAAATTCCAATCGCTCACCACGTGTCCTCTGGCTGCAATGGCCATGATTGTTTCACGACTTTGTGTATCACGAGTTTCCACACCACGCTCCTTTGACTCCTACAATGTGTAAGTCAATGAAATTCCAATCGCTCACCATGTGTCCTCTGGATCCAATGGCGAGGATTGTTTCGCGACTTCGTGTCTCATATCCCTGGACAATCAATGGTCTAGATCTCTGCTCGATCCGATGACTCAGATCATGTCGCAACTTTGGAGGTTAGAGAACCTCCTTCCTTTGACCCTTCATTTAGTGAAATGTTGATCTCTCACCATGTTTCCTTCTTGGATCGACAATCCAAATCATTTCGCGACTTCGTATTTCGCAAAGTTGGAGGATGGCTCAGTCTTATCCTCTTCACAATTATACAGGATTCGACGGTTGTTGGCCCTCAGCACTCAGATCCAACATCTGAGATTTGTTCTCCTCTTCTACACACTCCTCCTATTTGAATTCAGATCTGATGACCATCGGGAATTCTGGATGGATGAACCAACGATCATTGTTTCTCCTCCTCCCAAGCTTACACTTATGTTCTCTCCATGCCATTATTGTTGCGATGATGGTCTTGCTATCATTGGCAAACAAGTATACTCTCGTCGTGATGATCTTTCCATCAATGAAAAACAAGCATACTCTTCCTTCTGTCTATAAGTATGCCAACATAATGTTTTTTAATTTAATATGTGGGTTAAACTTTCTAAAACACTAATTTAGTAAAAATTCACCCTTCAAAAATTTTGTACCTTGAAATTTCGCACCTAAAATTTTCCTTGACAAGGTGGGAGTGGAGTGTCCAAGGAAGGAGGATGGATTTTGGAAGGGAAAAGGAGAACCACTTATTAACATTGATTCACAAAGGTGATGTGTGTACAAGATCTCAATAGGGAAGAGGTGGGCATATGCATGTTCATTGAGATATCTCCAAATAATGATACAATGGCGTGTCATAGCATAAATGGGCTAGGCCTATGAGACAAAATGGTATCCCAATAAAATACAAAGAATGATCATGACGAATAGGAACCAAAGTGCAATACAATGATTTTATAAATCCTATATATACACATGGAACAAAAGGGCTAGGAAAAACATAAAATAAAAATGAAGACTGAAACTATGTTTAATACGTAAGAACTAATGCTCCCATGGAATGGAAGAAACAACCAAAGGAATCATGTTGAACAGGAATGGGGCCCCAAGGTCTCAAGTGAGTAGTTAGGAGGTAATTTCAAGTCGATGGCTCTATGAACTATTGAATAGAGTCTGTCAAATATAAGGAACTATAACTGAGGCTAAATCATTGCAATATGTGTACAAATATGAGAAAATGAACTATCGGTTGAGCATGTGAGATCCTACCAAGTCTGATAGAAATGAGGAATCTCTTAAATTGGTCCAAGGTAACCCATCAATGAAGTAATACTAACCTGTAAATAAATGTGTTGGTGTTGATAGGGGTGTAATGTTCCCCAACCCATCTGAGGTCCATTGCATGCGGAATACTCATAAAAATTAAAATTTTCTGCTAACTAATTTTCCTGTAGCTTACTAGCTATGAATAACACAAGATTTAGTTAATGTTTGTTACCATTAATTAAATGCATCTATATAATACTAAATATATCACATGGATGTGCCTAATAACTCATTGCATCAACATATAAATTCTTATTAAACACAAAGTGAATGAAAAGCCATTAAAACTCATAAATATAACACATACAATAGATAAAACACTTATCTTTTATTTTAGTTGTGCAACCATTTGCTTGGGAAAGATGTTCCACCCAACCATAGGATTTTTTTTCCAAATATCAACAACAAGTCACCCCCAATTTTAGGCTAACAATCCACAAAAGAGGGTGGTCTCTCACTATCCACTCACAACTCAGAAAATACCACAACGCACTGGTATTATCCTATATCTATCCTGTTTTTTCCACTATCTCTCTTCCCCTCGATATACCCAACCCAAGGAATGTACCCCTTCACTGATATCAATCCCTTAAGTGCCCCATTTTTTTATCAGGGTCTCTCTGGAATAGGTAACCAAGAATCTCTCTACTGGGATACTCAAGGGAACTCACTTCTAGGAAAACTACCAACAAACAACAACAAACACTTGTTGCTACGATGGAACTCACACAGGAGTTCACTCTTCAGTCCTGAAAACCTGGCTCTTCATTCTTAATCTCCAAAAGTCTCCAAAAACACTCTAGCATGCTCCATAATTTTCTCTCCATGGTTGCTCCAGCTCCAAGCTCTTATTTTTTTCTCTCTACTTGTTGTTCATGCAAAAACATTCACACTCTAAAATTGTTGTAATTGACATACAACTTTCTTCTCCTTTGGCTTGCTTTCTTGAATCACACACTTCCCCAAGATTATTTTAATCAACCCCCATGTTCCCAATAACTATGGGATGTGACTTCTCAAACCCACCCTCTTACATGCATTCAATGATTTACTTTGGGGACACCCAATAAAAAAATAGAGCTTAATACACAACGATAATAAAATTCAGGAAAGTGGGTTGAATTAATTTATCCCGATTGGAACCCTCTTAGACATTCCATTAGACCCTCCCCTCTCTTGTGTATTAATTCATCCCCCATCTCTGTCCATATCCCCCAACAACTGACATCACAATTTATTATTGAAATTCATAAATACAATTAGCATATACATCGCTTGGTCATAGCCACACATTATATCTAGATTAATCATTAATTGAACTGAGGATTATAGTTGGGATGTTACATTCCCCCTCCCCTAAAATTTTTCGTCATCCTTGATGCACACTATGTCGATATACATATACAAATTTACATCACAATGCTTAAAGAAATAAAATTCTACGATTCCACAACTCCAACAATAGTTCCAACCAAAGTCTCATATTCCTCTCAATCCGCTGACCCAAGGAATGCACCATCCATTTATCAGGGATAACCCAAGGAATGTTCCATTCTTTTATTAGTGCCCCAAGTGCATGTTGTCTAGGACTTTGAGATGTGGTTCCATAACTCTAGCTACTCAAAATGGAGTCTTGCATTATGCTTTCTTCAAAATTGACAAACAATTGTGGGTATTCTTCCCAGATGTTTTATTTTTTCTCCCATGTAGAATCTTCATGACCATAATAGGTCCATTGAACCTTTACCATCCCTATGGATTTTTTTCCGATCACTTTAAATTTCTGGTCTATGATGTGTGTTGGTTCCACCTGAAAATCCCCTTCTTGTTCCACCTGGATCACAGTCCAATTAATTATGTGGTTAGGGTTAGGCACATATTTCTTTAATAATGACACATGAAATGCATTATGCACTCTCATGGACACATGTTATTCTAGCATGTATGAAATTGGCCCTATCTTTTCTAATATTTCAAAAGGTCCACAATATATTGTTGCCAACTTCAGGAAATTTCCTATCTTAGCAAACTCCTTTCTGCATTTACTTTTAAAAACACATGTTAACCCACTTTAAAATATCTAAAAACTCTATTATTATCTACATAAATGTTCCTCATGTCCTATGAATCCTTTATATTTTTCTTTGTATTTTCCATCTATTCTTCCATTCCCTTCAACATATCTAGCCCAATAACTGCTTTGTCTGCTGGATTATCCCAACTCATTGGTGTGTTTCACTTCCTACCATACAATTCTTCAAACAAACTCATTTTTAATGAGTCCTGATACCCATTATTGTAAGAAAATTCAACTAAATGAATACAATCTTCCCACTTTGATGGTTGGTCCATCACATACATTCTAAGAATGTCCTCAATTATTCTGTTATTCCTCTTTTTTTCCCATCTAAATCTGGTGATACATTGTACTGAGATTTAGATTTGTCCCAAAGCCTTTAAAGATTTCCAAAAATTGGAAGTAAACTTTGGATCCCTATCTAAAACCATTTCCTTAGGCACTCCATGTAGCCTAGTAACTTCTTTCATATGTATTTTTACAATATTTTTTTTCTTGTGTGTAGTCTTCATAGCAATAAAATGTGTTTCCTTAGTTAATTTATCCACCACCACCATGATGGAATCATGTTGCTTCATTGTTTTTTAAAAACTAGTAATAAAATCAATTATGACTACCTCCCACTTCCATTTTGTAATGGGAAATGGTTGTAATAGCCTAGTTGGATGTCTATGCTCAGTCTTCACTTTCTGGCACTCTAGACATCTGGTTATATAATTAGCCACTTATTTCTTCATCCCTGGACAAAATTATTGGCTTCTTATAGCTGCAATTGAATTTTGATATATTGGGTTCCTGGCATATGGCACATTGTGCATTTCCCTTAGCACTGTATTTTTCAACTCACTAGAATTTGACACATATATTTTTCCTTTGTACATGATAATTTCTGTTGATTAAGGTTGGTTGTCATTGATGTCAACCCTTGAAGAAAGCCTCGTAGCACAAAGGTTTGGGTAGTGGACCCAATATTGTTTGATGTAAATATGACTCATTATTTTTTTGTCATGGTTGATAAGAAGTAAATATGGATGAACTCCAAAGTGGTCCCCTTATGGTGAAAGCCCTCACGGGAAGATGCTTTGCG
>SNQJ01S0083366.1:1061-34897 GCA_010110895.2 Picea sitchensis | reverse complement strand
GTGAGTGGCACCCTTGGAGCACGTGGTGCATCCTGAAGGGCACGTCGCGCAACAGAAGCAAATGAGGCGAGTGGCACCCTTGGATAACATAGTGCGTCCTGAAGGGAACGTCGCATTGATGATGATGATGAGACAACCTAGATGACCCTAAGACCTTAACGCCTGATAAAATTCTTAAAACGACTCCCCTAATGAACTATCGCCTAGTTCAATCTAAACCTAAATTTAAAACATCTCAAAGATAAAATTTTGATAAGCCCTAAGAAAATATCCTACAAGAATAAACATAAGGGCATAACTAAAACCTTCCTATGTGTTAGTTAAAGTCTTCTTAAACTAAGGGGGTAAAGTAATGAGGGGGATAAATTAATTGAAACCCAGGGTTTTTAAATTTTTAAAGAAGAATTAAAATTATTAAAGAGTGGGAGTATAAAAATTTTGGATTTTAAAAATATATTGAAAAGACTATTAAGCACATTTATCATTTGGGGTTTAACAAAAAATAAATAAATAATTAAATAACAATAAAAAAAAAGAGGAATAAAAAAAAAAATAGAATGAGGAAACTTGTAATAAAGGAAACTTAATAATGGAAAGTAGGAGACATAGGGTAAAAAGAGAAAAGGAATCAACATTTAGGAGTTACTAAAAATCAGAAACTTCATTTTAGGAAAGTTATTAAAAGCATGAGAGGGGATCTAGGAACCCTAGGAGTAATTTTAGGAGCGACTCATAGTGTTTAAAAAGGAATCAACATTAGGAGTTACTAAAATTAGAAACTTCATTTTAGGAAAGTTATTAAAAGCATGAGAGGGATCTAGGAACCCTAGGAGTAATTTTAAGAGCGAATTTAGGGGAGTGAGGGGAAATGAGTCTTTTTTAAATTGAAGAAATTTAATTGGGAAAAACATGGGGCGAGAGGACACTTGGACGGCAGTGAATGTTTAAAGGTTTTTCATTAAAATTAATTTAATAATGATTTAGAAAAGTAGGTGGTTCTTTAAATTTATATAAAAGAAGGGGAAGGAAGTTGAAGAAGGAAAAGGAACTAAGTTGGCCGTAACTACGCCACCAGACAGGTTCGACGGATTGCTTCCAGAGGAGTTGGGCCATCTCACATTAGATGGTAGTCACCTTGAAGGCTAGCCGAGAAGCCATTATTCCTCGATCTTGTGCGCCCCTGTGGCTCGGGGGCTGGAGTACCCCATTTATTGGTCAGAGGTACCAACGAGGTTCCACTACCGGGCAAGGTGAGAGGAAAGGAGCCGCGGTAATTACATCATGCACAACATACATGTGCAAGGAAATAGGTACTATTTATTTTATTGAGTATATTGTATTAGATATTAAGCTGGGAATTGTAAGATGATAGTAATGTTCTAAAATGCCAGTTCTGGCAATCTCGCTTTCTTATATTTTATGGAAGTAAATCAGATCCGGCTTTCCCTTCCTCGCACTTAATTGTTGAATTCTAAGATCACTTCAGACGAAGTGTTTAGACCGCACCTATTTCACCGCAAATCGGTTTGATCTTTCCGCAAACGCTCAACCCCGGGTAATTCATGTTACCTCCGCAAATTGTTTCATTCTTCCTCGCAAGTCAATTTTAACCCGGCATTCAATTTATCTTCCTCAATAATTTGTTCTTCCGCAACGCGCTTGGGGCTTTTGGTCTCAAGGCGAAAAGGTTAATGAGTCGTTTTTCTTTTTGTTTTGGGCATTTTGCCACCGTGGTATTGGGCATTTTAACCATCATATATTAATGTTCTTTATTTCACCAACGACCATCCTTATATTCGGCATTTTCTTACACAATTAGCCATTCTTGTTGGGCGTTTTGGTTTTACACGTTGAGAGATTCCTCTATGGGTGTTTGCATTGTTTATGGGCTTTTTGTTATTGCATGGATAATGTTATCAACACGGACTGCAACTTGAGTTACAAGCAGCATTTTCATGGGGATAGTACGCGATTTTACATAGTGAGCATTCTCATTTTGGGCGATCGGGTAATGGAATCCACAGTGAATCAAACAAATGCTCCTTCCCGTGCTGGGCAAAATGGGTAATTGATTCTACAGTAAATCAAGTGAATTACTCTCTGCCCTGTGGGCATTTGGTAACTGAATCTACATTAAAATAACACAAAATGATCTCTTCCTTGTTGGGAACTTACGTAATTGAGTCTATAGTAAATCGAAGTAAATTCTCTCTTCCTGGCTGGGAGAATTTCATATTGAATCTACCGTAAATCCAAAACGAAGTGCGCTCTGCCTTCCTGGGAGATTTGTTCATTGAAACTACAGTTAATCAAATAATTTCCCTCTTAGCATTGGGTGAATGGTAAATTCGGGAATCCTCTACTACATTGGGCTATCCCCTCCGCGAATTGGCCCACTCTGCCACGATTTTGATGCTTCAGAACTTCATTAATCCCATGTTATTCCTCAACGCCTCTGCCCCACATCTTAATTCATGTCTCTGTCACTGATGACTGTGCCCTCCCTCAACGACTGTGGAACCCGCTGAGCACGTGGGCATCTTCCCATTCGGATTCCTGAACCATAGCGGAAATGGCAGGATAGCAACGATTCATCAATGCCAGCTGGGAATCTTGTTTCACTAATGTCTGTCAGTGCCCTTGCTGGATTGAACTTTAAAGCTCACAGGCCCTTATGACCCATGCATCCCGCTCACCTGTACCGAGGCTGTGAGAAGAAACCATCCGAATAAACCCCTCCAAACCATAGCACCATTAAAATAAATATTTATTATTACCAGAAGTTATATTTTTCCTACTACCATTTTTCATGAAATTCTGTTCCTTTATCAAACTGATCATACGTATTTATAGATCTATTACTTGATTTTATTTAGGGTTGCATTTTTCTATTTGCAATTAAAATCACATGGTATTTAGCTTAGATGACACCAGGGGTGTGCATTTCCTTAATTGATATTAACCAAGGTGTTCTAATGATACATATAGATATATATTGTTACAATAGAATTTTAGTTTAAAGATTTGTTCTCTTTTATATAATGGAATAATCATGTGAAGAATTGACAGGGTCATTTTAATTACCGTTGCTGTTATATAATTACGTATCAATTATGATGTCATATGGTTAATTTAAAATCTGATGTTATTTATATATAAAATAACATCACATATAAAAATATATGGGCATGATGTTGGTAATTTAGATATGATGATTTTTAAACATGATGATTGGTCATTGTTAAACATGATGTTATCCATAAATAAGATGTTACTTATAAACATGAGTTATTTTATAAGTATTTATAAAGATGAGGTCATTCATATATTAAGGTTATTCATAAATGGGAGGCTAAATATGAGGTTACTTATTGCATTAACGATGAAAAATTATGATCCTAAATGACACCGGATGGTGAAAGCCTCAAGTTTAATTGAATGTTTTATCTTGGATGGTCATTATAATTTTGGTGGTTGCAGCATATAAGAGGTATTGTAGTTGTAAAATCTTGGTCCCGATTGTGATATAAATGAAAGATATTATTTTACGACGCTGTTTTGGAACTCTTATTGTTGTTAATAACATGGCATAATAACCCCACTCACGGCCAATAAATTACTTGAGTTTAGTGAATGAGGGAAGTTTTTGAATTTAAATTAATGTTGAACTGGGGTGTTCATTGTCAGACTCCTTGTCGTGGCGCTTCTTCCAAAGGACGAAGGCTGCCCTTCTTGCTCACGTGGTAATTTGATAGTATTCGCCATTAAGTTGGTCTGCGGTGTTCTACGGGTATAGACACCTCTCAGAGATTAGTATATATGTCATGTGGATGCCTGTGGAAGGAATCCAAGGCCGTGACAAGAGTCTCGCCCCAGCGTAGGGTCATTCTTGCTTACACACCCCACGAGGTTACTAGTTTCTCGCTGATCACCGTCAGAGCTTGTCTAATCTTCTTCGAGAAGACATAAGACTAAAATCCCTCAAGCTCAAGGCAGCAAATAGTAAACTCTACCGTGATGGATTCTTCCTTCAGACTATTGTACTTAACACCGGTGTAGTTATCCCGCCACGACCGCTAGTTGTACACCTTATGTCTAGGGCATTTTGTTGCGCCATCGCGGATATGTCGTGGTCGCCTTTGTTGTGTTGTTCTGTTTGCATCTTGTCCTAGGCTCGTTACTAGTTTTGCCCCAGCAATACCGTGAGCCTGTCTAACATTCTTTCGAGAAGACATAAGACTAAATTCTCTTTCCAGGCATAACGGTAACCCTAAGACCATGGATTCTTTCCTCTGTTTTAACAGGCACCCCAAGATGTCTTAATGTTGTGTTGTGCTCCTTGCACCTATGGTCATATGTTGTTGCAAGTATCGTTGCATGCCTTCTCAGCTTGTGTCAATCATGACAGTCTTTGTTGGTTGTCGAGTGGCGCCGTACAGTTAAGTGTGTTGTTACTTACACGCCGCGGCACACACCTTAAACAAAAAAAATTGCACCCGCTACTAGAATATTGTCATAACGAGGTCGCTATAATAAAGTACCTGGAGAGTATCATTAACATCAATGGCAGGATATATCTCACAATTTGTTAACAAGATACATCAATGACTGGTAATCAAGTGTTTTATGTCATGTTTCGACCTCAAAACATCTATTCACATGGGTGATAATTTTACTACTTAAAATAGAAACTAGGTCAGAAGACCGAGGATTGTCTTTTGATTTAAATTGCCCAGGTTGTGATGCAAAGTATTCAGAGTACGTTGTCACATAGATCCACATCAGATGATTTGTATTATGTTATTGTCATAATTCATAGAACCACAATGTATATTCTGGTGGCTATGAGTTCATTAAATCATGATAGATCCATGATGCATCTTTAGTGGCCATATCATTAGTAATGATAATCATGGATTCCCAATGTATCTATTTAATAACCTTCTTATAGTATCTTATATTCCGGCATGGTGATTCCTACCTCAGTGATGATAAAACATTATACTACATTTTTTCCTTGTGTTTTGACATTGCGTCTCCAACCGATGTGTTCTCTATTTCAATAACCATCATGCAAAGTATTTTAGCTATCAAACTTACTAACTTCATACTTTGGGGCATTCGAATACACAACATTTTTTCACAACTGCTTATGCTGTCTAGTCTTTGACACCTTAAAAGTATACGAATTTGGAAGGAGAGTTGGGAAGAAGTACTTTGGAAACAAGAAACTCTAACAAGTCTCTAAATTAAAGAATTATCATTGGTTGCGCTCTAGCAAGGTGTGACAACTATGCTTGTCGTAGTCTACAACACTACCAAGTGCGACAATGTCATTTTTTCTTAGATATAAGGGTGTACAACCTTCGCATATGGGAAAAAGAAGAGATTCTCAAAGATTCTAGAAGAGAAACTTCAATGATGATTTGTTTGTCGATTGGCTTAGATCTCACCCGGCCTAATTCGGTTAGATCCTAACCTTAAATATGTCCATTTTGGTTTTTTTTAATACTCCTGTGGAGTTATACTCCAAACTAAATAACACTAAAATGGTGAAATGCCCAAATTCTTAACATGAAGAAATGTAGAATTTTGGTGCAACCCTAATGCAAGAGACATAGTTGTGTGGCAATAGATCTTTGTCTCTTTCTTTTTTCTTTTCCATCCCAAAGGTTAGGTATTCAAGGGTTCTACAAAAGGGTTTTCCCTATGATATAGCTCTCTAATATACATGTGGAGTCCAACAAGAGTACTCATCCCAATATCTCTCTGTGGCACCAACTAAGGAGGCTAGATCAGGCTCCTTAGCCATCACATGACTACCCAGTACTAGAGAGAAGGGTCTCGTGAGTGTTGCACTATAGCAAAGTAGGGCAGGCTTAGTCTGTTTATTCATGGAGGGGATTCAAAAGATCTAGCCCATCTGATATATATGTTTTGTTTTATAAAGCTACCACTAAGGGATGCTCTCAACTAGGCTTACAAGGGTGGCCAACAAATGTGTGCTTAAGTACCACTTCTATTTTATGAATGTATGAATCCCTAACTGTGAGTTTATGCACATAACCATAGATCTTTGTAGCTTAACAGATGTCGTAATACATCACTACTCAAAAAATTTAACCCATAATTTGGTACCTATGAAGGTGCTCTCGATACCACTCTGTGATATTCCAGATATAAAATAATAGTATGTAGAACATAAATAATTATCTAGAAATGGTAGATAAACAATGATATAAATAGAACAACACCACAATAATAACAAAATAATTCATAAAAGAGCACTTTGTTTATTGAGAGCAATGTTCACTTGCTCTTCGAGGGGTCAACTCCAGAGTAGAGCTATATTACACAATATTCAAGACAAAATTTCATACCATCAATTCTATTTATACTAAATATGTTCATCAAAAAGAACAATTCAGAGGAAGATCCTTCTAGAAGCATAAGCTTCTATTAGGGTCTTTGTTAAGAACCAAACATCAATATAGCATAGAAAACCTCAGAAAAGTACTCAAAACCTTGAAAAAAAGATACCTCAGATAATAAGCATCTTCGAGTGGGGAAACCTCCTTTTTTACCCCACTTAAATGTTCAAGCACAGATGATTCAAATGAAATGTCTCCTTGGCATATATAGGAGACTAGGAGGTATACTACAACTAATGGCTCAAAAGCCTATTACAATTAAAATAACATTACTAATCTAACATACAACTAATGGCTCAACCTACATAACAAAATAACATTATCGGGATCTAATATGCCCCAATTAAGGGTACGAGCCAATATTAGGGGCTTAACATGCCCTCCTATTGAGACAAGTGTTAACCACAACGCTTTGAGTAACTCGATGCTTCAGATAAAAGACTCATCTTCCCATGGAATCTTTCTGGCCAGAGTTTCCTCCATTTAATGAGATACTCAAATGGATCTATTCCCCTGGTTGGCAAATTCCTTGTCAGTGATGGCTTCGTGATCCAATATGATTTTTCCTTCCTCGTTGCCTGAAATATAGTTTGAATCAGAACTTGTCACCTATAACCTCTTTTAAGCATGAAACATGGAAAACTGGTGTACTCGGTGAAGATGCAGCAACTCCAATTTGTATGCCATAGTACCACAATATTTTTTCTCAACACCTTATATGGCCAGTACTTTGGTGATATTTTATTATCTTTTTTGGCTTGCTTGAAGGACATCTGGTTGTATGGTTGTAGTCTTAAAAATACCCAATCCACTACTTCAAAACTTCTTCATCATTTATGTTGATCATGTATATTTCATGCTGACTGCGTCATGGTCGTTGTCCTTTAAGATTTGGAGAGAATTTGTTGTTGGGATTCTCGATTTGATATTCCATTGCTTGAACCTAGATTTTTCTTTTTAGAGAAGAAGTATTGAAGGAGGGTGGTATCCATAAAGTGCCATAAATGGTGTCATTTTGTTGCAAGCAGAAAGTAAGTGTTATACCACCATTCCTACAAGGGTAAACATTTGAACCATTGTGCTTATTTATCAAAGACAAAGCAAAGAATGTAGCCTTTCCAGACATTTTTCACTATCTCAGTTTGTCCATTTTATTGAGGATGATAGGATGAGCTATGACACCTGAGTGTACCCAAACAAGAAAATGTCCAAAAATGTCCAAAGGAATATGGGATCATTACTATACACCTTTTGGGCTGCCATGTAGTTTTGAATTGTCTCCATGAATGCTATGGAAACCGAGATAGCTTTGGACGGGATGAGAGAGTGCAAAAAAGTGTGTATACTTGATTAGTCTATCAACAATCACCATGATGACACTTTTTCCTTTAGACTTTTGTAACCTCGTGATGAAACTATGGAAACCTCCTCCCAGTGTTAATTTGGGATGGATAATGGTTGTAAAAGACCGGGTCTTAATTGTTTCCACTCATTTTTGTTGGCAAACCACACATTCTCACACAAACCTTGAAATTATTAGTTTTAAGGCCATCCCAAAAAATCCTTCTGACTCTATGGTAGGTTTTCAAAAATCCTGAGTGCCCTCCTTATATGCGAGAGGTACAATTCCAATAGTACATTTTTGTTTGAGTTGGGAGTTCTACATAAATATGTTTATCTTGTACCATAGTGAATCATTTTTCCATGTAAATGTATCTCGATCATCCGGAATCTTGTTAAACTCTAATGAGAGTCCACACTTTTCATCATTTTTCCATTCATCCTTGCTTCTATTATCCAATCGGTTACATCGATAGCACAAAACAAAGTTTCAACATCTTCATCCTTTCTGAGAGTGCATCCGCCACAACATCTTATTTCCCTTTTTATAGACGATTTCAAAATCACATAGCCCAACATCTTGGTTACCCATTCTTTGTTGTTCTTCTCTCAAGATAGTCTGTTCCAAGAAGTATTTAAGACTATCATGATCCTGCTTTTGAATTTGAAGTGCCTACCTATTAGGTAAGGATGCCATTTTTTCAATGCATGTAGTATTGCCATCATTTCCTTCTCATAAATGGGTTTGTGTGTCTCTTTCCCTTGAGTGGTCAACTTTCAAAAGCCGTGGCCTTCCTTCTTGCATTAGGACAGCACCACCCCATTTCCTATATAATCACATTCCACAAAGGTTTTGTGAAGTCTGAGTGGTCAAGACAAGAGTTGTAAACACGCTTTACGTTGTTCAAAAGATTTAGCTGCCTCTTAAGTCCATGAAAATGCATCCTTTCTCAGTTAGTGCCATTAAAGATGTTTCTATTCTTCCATAGTTCCTAACAAACTTGTGGTAGTAACTCCTAAACCCAAAAATCCTCTAAGATTTTTTAATGTTTTGGGAATTGGCCCACCATCATGGCCTTAATCTTGTTAGGGTATACCTTGACACTCTTCATGATACAATATGACCCAAATAATCTACTTCCTTTTACTCCAAAGAAACATTTGGATGGTTTAGCATATAGTTGTTGTTCTTTAGTAGTTGTAGCACTCTGTCAACATGTTGCACATGATCCTCCCAAGATTTGCTATAGATTAGCATATCATCAAAAAATACTAACACAAATTAAGGAAGGATTGAAATGGAATCATCAACCCTTGAATGTGGAAGGTGCATTTGTAAGGCCAAAAGAATGACCAAAAATTCATAATGGCCTTCATGAGTTCTAATGTTGTTTTTGGGATATCTCTTCTTCCTTCCGATTCGACGCATACCTTTGAACGAAGATCCAATTTTGTAAATAGATTGCTCATGTACTTCATCTAACAATTCATCAATCATGGGAATGGGGAAATTATCTTTAATATGATCTTGTTGAGATTTTCATAATATGGACACATATGCCATGAGCTATCTTTCTTGAATACCATTACCACCGGTGCAGAGTAAGAACTTTATCTAGGTCTCACAATGCCTCTAACATTTCTTCAACCATGCCCACACTTCACTCTTCGAGCTGAAGGGTATTCAGATGGCCCGACAGTTAGAGGAACACTCCCACGAATTAGTTGAATTTCATGATCATGATTTCTATAAGGGGAGACCTGGGGAATATCTTCAACACTTTGGAATGCTTATCAATGATCCTTTGGAGATCTTGAGGAATAGATGGCTTAGATGTTTGAACATCTAGTGAGCATAATTATGCACAATGCCTTGATGCCCCCTTTTCAATAATTTTGTCATGTCATAGAGCTTATTACCTTATCAGCTTCCCCTGTGATACCTCTTAACTCACCCTTTTCCTTCCAATGAAAATGATTGAACTATTGACTGAAGGCATGAACATTTGACTTGAGAAATTCTGAGCAATGATTCCCATTGTCTGATGGGATTTGAATAATTACTTAGATTTCGTTCCTGAGGGTTTGAGGAGTGCTAATTCCATCCAATGCATTACACGATATCGTGGGGAGTCAACTCTTCTTCGCATTAAATTGTTTCTACATTTTCATCTTGAGATGGTTCTTGTTCTTGCTCTTCTTCCTTCACAATCTATGTAGAATAATTCTCCTTCTCTTAAAACACATCAACCTACAAGAATGACACCTCAAAAATTGGAGGAAAGCATAAACCTTTTGCTTTTATTTCTCCAATTGTTGAGGCCAACCTTGTAGGTTGAGGTGTTTTAGAGAAGGAGCATTGTTCTTTATAGTGCTAGATAAGTCCTTCTAGTAGCCATAGCCATATTTTTATTTCAACATTTCTTTTTCCACCTTAAATGTATTCTCTTAATGATTTGGGTTCCCAGCAGAACTCTCATGTTGAATGTTATCCTTTAAAGCTCCTATGAATACATCAATCAAGTGCTCATCCGAATATCGTTACCTTTATATTCAATCTTTGGAAGTTCAATGCTCTAGAATTGAACCCTTTTGCTTGATTTATCCTACAAAGAAGGTATTGCTCCTTGTATCCTCATAGTGTGCTATCATTTTCCAGAAAATTGTCCAAGTGACGAAAGGATTTTATGCAGAACAAAGCCATCAATACCAAAAAATTCGATTAGGGTTCTAAATATAAAGAAGCAATTCATCTTTTGTGTATGTGGCACATTATGGAGATCAAAGAATTGTTCCATCTCAAGTATCCATGTGATTGGTCCTTTCCATCAAACTTCCTATCAATCTTAGGAACGTGCGGGTTGTCTTCAAACCAAAGTTGGAGTTTCTCCATTCTTGATTCACCTTCCTTTGTGTCCTCATCATGAATTTCATGAGATGCATTTTCACTTTGGGTGTCTTCTCCTCATATTTAAATCTCTCAATACTTCCATGATCTTCCTTTTTAAACCATCCATCTAGTAAACTAACTAGCTTCCATTGAATCCATCAACTTAGCTTCCATTGAATCCATCTTAGTATCCAACTGAAGCCATTGAATCCATCTTAGCATCCAACCGAAGCCCATTGAATCCATCTTCTTTGTGTAGTTCATTTATGTCCCACACATTTCCTTCACCTCATCAAGAGTCCAATTAGGATTTTTGGAGGCTTATATTTGGTGTAGAAGGTCCCTTTTTGGTGGCATACACAACATCAATTTTGAATCTTGATTTTGAGGCGCTTCGCCACATATTATTTATTTTGTTCTATCTCCCATGTTTCATCCCTTCATGAAACTTTCTTCTAAGTAGGTGTTCTCTAATATTCTCTGTAATTCCACAATTCTGATCAAAATTGATTGTGCCAAGTGGAATTTACATGCATCCTCACAATTTTGCCTTGCTTATTTTTGGACTTTCCAGAGATCTCACTTGTATAACATGTCTCACACAAAATAATTGATATAAACTTCTTAAACTCTGCACCCAAAATACTAAAGAATGTCCATGATCCAATGCAACCACCCCACTCAATTCTCGACATACTCTAGCAATAAGTTATGATTGTTTTACCTCGAATTTTGCTGAGACTAGTCAACAGGACTAGTCGTGATACCCTATCTTACACAAGGTGTATCTACAAATTTAAGATGACCTTAACGGACAGCATAACTTACTAATTTATGTACCCTCTCTAGATTTCAGTGTGGTTCAAACATTACAAGAAATGTTTTATAGCAAAAATTCCACAATGACACATTTCTCCTGTGATGATTCTAGAACCCTATCTTGTACGGCTGTATCTCCAAAAAGTATAAGGACTTAGAGCTTAATTTGAACCCAACGTACCTGATCTGTTTAATAAATATCCTCCAAGCCATTCCTTCAAACGTTGTAGAATAAAAAGTTATAACAAAACTCCATGGTGTCTCGGGAGTAGCAAATAAAACCCCAAGACCTTGAGCTCGATACTATTAAGAACCAAAACATCAATATAGCATAGAAAACCTCAAGAAAAGTATACTCACACCTTGAAAAAGAGATAATTTCAGATAATAAGCCTCTCATAAGCAACCTCCTTTTACCCCACTTAAATGTTCCAAGTACAAGATGATTCAAATGAAAATGTTCTTGGTATATATAGAGACTAGGAGCATAATTATAAATAATGGCCTAAAGTCGAGATAATTAAAATAACATTACTAATCTAAATTACAACTAATGGCCTAGTTTCACATAAATAAAATACATTTAATCTAATATGCCCCAATTAGCGGGCATGAGCCAATATTAGGGCTTAACAATTTTCCACATTGACTTATTCTTCCTCCTTATTGCTAGGCCTTTATTAATATTGACATTTATTACATGGAAATATATTAATATACCTATGTGAGGGGTTAGGGTCCTCAACATTTTGTTCAACTAAACAACTACAAACAACATAAACAACCCTCAAACATACTCAAAACTCAAAATTCAAGGGCCCTTCTTATCCTTTTTTTAAGAAAAATCCTTTGTACTTGTCACTGCTGCTTAAACACAGAGAAACATTGCTCAAGTGCTCCTATGCACAAAGAAGACCGTGACAACTTTTTTTTTCGTAGTCCTCGATAAAGGCTTCCCACGACAACCTTGATACATGATTTAGGGCTTGGTTTAGAACCCATAAACACCTAGAGACTAAATAAAATGCTTTTAAAAAAGATAAAATTTGAAAGGGGAGGAAGAGACCACTGAACAAACATAATTGGATTTAGATCCGAATTTTATGAGCATAATGAAATGAATACGCATTATTAAAATAATATTAACAAAAAATAACAGCATACAAGAAAATTGGTTTTCTATTCAATAAGTAAATAAGTTGAAATTCTAAAATGCAAAATGATAACAAGCTTGATGGAATGGTGGTGGCTTATCTCTGAGAAGAGATGTGACGCATCAAGGCCATTCACAAGAAGATGATTACAATGAGGATTTGAAGGCCTTTTCACAATAAAATAGAATTTCACAAACCCTAGACATCCAAAAACTCCAACCCTAAGAGATGAAGCCAAAAGTCATGTATCTGCTTGGGTAAGTTAGTACATCAACTTTCCTGTGGTTGTAACTTTTTCATACCATCTCTCTGCTAGAGAACTATACTGCTGCAAAGGTATCATCAAGGATATTCATTTCATAGGATCAATCAGATCCTTTTACTATCATATATAAACTCAATCCCAAAACCTTAATTTAGGCCCTCAAAAATGGCCCCATAAGTTAAAAACCGCTAAAAATAATAAAAAAATTGCAAAAATAAAAAAAAAAATTGTTTTGAGCTAGTTGGAAAAGGTGGGTGGCCACCGATATCCACCTAGATCAATCATCCCTCCTTAGGAAGAAATTATCTCCATTTCATTGATTTCCATTAGAGCTTGAAGAAATTTCTCTGAATTCTGGTCTCCTAAAAGAGCCAATTCTGCCTTGGTGCAAGAGTTTCCTACTTTGATGACTCGAAGAAAGATGGATCCTTCTTTCCCTGTTGAGTACCCTTTGATTTGTGTGTCCATGATCTGATCATTGATTCTGTTGCATGTAGTCCAAGTTGAGCTCTATTGGTGTCAAATGATCTATTATCTCCAGGTGTCCAATAATGGTGGGAAATATGGGTCAAGGAGAACCACTTTGCAGACTGGTGCAAAGCCAAGGAAAGGGGGAATGATGAGCTCAAAATAATTGTCACCCAATAAATTTTGTGGGATGGTGTATGACCCATAATGGAGGATAAATTTGATGGGGGCCCTCATAAGGCATTCTTTCATGAAACCAAACTTTGTTGCCCACCGGAAACTTATGTGGCAGTGCCATGTTGATCATGGCACTACTTGTACTTTGCATTAGAATTTTGCAAAATATCCTAAAACTCATTGATGAATGTGTTGGATCCATTCAATAAACTTGGTGTATTTTTATGCCTCAGAATGAACATGGGAATAATATGTCTATTTGGTTGCAAGAGGTAGTGCAACATCCATGGGGGCCTAATGGTTGGAATCCCAACCCCACATGAAAGGGGCTTTGGCTAGTTGAGCCATGTAGGGTTCATTTGTAGCTATGTTGGACATAGGGAAGACTCTCATTCCATTTACAAGGGTGTTTTGAATTGTACATGCAATGTGATATGTATGATCATCCCATTTGACTTTTAATTCGGCCATTTTATCCGGGTTCAAGGAAGTGATTTCTGGTGAGCTTGCGTCTAGTAGTGACTAGAGGTTTGACTAATATGCATTGAGGAATCAACTATCATGGTCTGAGATAATGGTTTATGGGACCCCAAAATGTACCCATACCATTCAAAGAAGATCTGGTAGTGGCTTTCTTTGTCAGGATGTTCTTCAAGAAAGCTGCTAGAATCGCCATCTTGGAAAATGATCAACAACCACAAAACACAATCATTTCCCCTCTTGGTGGATGGGAGGCCCCACATGTAGTCCATTGAGATTGATTCCTATGGCCTCATTTATAGGCAGAGGGTGTACAACTTTGTTTCTTTGTGGCTGGTTTGGCACAGCACAGTGGTGCAGGTCGATATACTCTTGTCGACATCCCGTCAAGTTTCATCCAAAGAAATGTTCTTCTACAACACTACCACCGCTCTTTTGACACCAAAGTTTTTCCATTACTTGACTATAGTGGAAGCTCCCAAATCAACTTCATACACTCGCTTGAAGGAACACGAGATGGCCCAGATGACACAACATCTTGTTGTGAAGATGGAAATTAGAGACCATCGAAGTTGGCACCCAACATTTGGTAGGTGGTGAGAATTCGTGGTTCATCTCATAGAGTGTGGGCCATCTAGAGGTCTTGCACACAAGATTCTAGCACCATGGTGAGTGCCACGACTGAAAGTTTGCTGAGGAAATCAAAAACTCTACAGGCTCCTATTTATACATGATGTTGAGGTGGAATTGTTGTAATTTTGTGACCACTTATGATGGTGGTCATTCTCCAATTTACCCTATGTCTATATGAACTGAGTGGTTTGTGATCAGTGTGGTTGATTGTATCCTTCCCAAGAATGCAATATCTCCACCGAGTAATGCCACAATGGATTACATTTATTTTCATAATTAGGGTGCTGCATGGACAACATTTGATAGTGTTCACTATGATATTCCATGGGGTGGTCATGTTGAGAGAGAACGATGTCTCTAACATAGTCTAAAGCCAATATGTCTCGATCTCAAAAGGGATGCTATAAGTGTACAATAAAATTACTAGGAGAGCACAATGATTCTTTTCAAGTCCTCAAAGGCTTATTAATGGGACATGCCCCACACACAAATTTTTCCTTACCACCACCCCGTTACTTTGGCCGAGGCCCATGACAGAGAGAATCTCAACACTAACTCATGAGAAATTTGTGAGGCCCAAGAAGATCCGAATTTTAGTGAGTGTTATTAGGGATGGCCATTCATGGATGACCTAGATTCACGATGCACATGCACACCATGGGATGATCAACGATGTATTTACTTAATGGACCCTCGGCCCATGCCGCATGTATATTTTTCCATGTTGGCGTATAGCTTGTACTGTCATAGGGTGTGCAGAGCTTCCTGAATATGATGCAAGTGTTCTGCCTGTCTTGTTGTAGATGAGATGTCATCCGTGATAATCCACTACTACAAAATTATTGGTGAAAGGTCATGTAGATATCATCCATCATCCTCATGTTAAGTTATATATTTTTAAAACCAAAGGACATGACCAACCATTCAAAAAGACCTTATTTTGAATTTTCAGCGCTATTTCTCCATACATCCTCACTATTTATTGTGACCCGGCAGAAGCAGACAAGACTACATTGGGGCAATTACGCATGAAATATTAAATCCGCTTAGAATTTCATTGTATTTTTTTTTTTTTGCATTAAATATATATTTTTTCGAGGTCCAAATGTTGGTCGCTTTAGTGACAAATCTTGGTCACTCTAGAAACTAACCACCATTTAGTCACTCTAGCTACCAAGAATGGCACATGTGGGAATCAAACGGTCATTTACGGCAAAACAATCCTATATATATCTCAGTTAAGACAAATTTTCTATAGTTACAACAATCATTTCTACAAGCCATGAAAATCATTCGTGTTATGATGTAATGGTGTTTTGGTTTTTATGAAATCTTGATTTCAATTCTCTTTCAAGAAGAGAAACATTGAATTGATCAATCTCTACATAGCTGAGATTTTGAAAGTCAATACTTAAAAAAATTCTATGTGATTTAATAATTTGGTGCTATTGAACTATTTTATTGTTTATTTCTACTCCTTTTATAAGGGTTTAGAGGAAGAGGTTATAGGCGCTAATTATGGATAAATATATATGTGTTAAGTGTTAATGGTTATACATACAAATATTTAGGGTTATAGGGGATAATTCTTAAGGGTTATATATGCTAGGGTTTTAGTATTTCAGTGATGAAGACGTTATACAGGCATTTG
The DNA here is from genome assembly GCA_010110895.2 of Picea sitchensis. Taxonomy (NCBI): domain Eukaryota; kingdom Viridiplantae; phylum Streptophyta; class Pinopsida; order Pinales; family Pinaceae; genus Picea; species Picea sitchensis. The sequence goes on along the minus strand of SNQJ01S0083366.1, from coordinate 18,588 downwards.
GAACAATGGTTATAACCATTAAAAGTTAAATGAATTATAAACTAGATGAGGTGTTATAATATAACATTATAAAGAGTAGAGATCAATGGTTAAGTGCTTACATGAGTTATGGTTAGAGAGGTTAGGGGTGATATTAGTTAAAGGACTTGAAGAGCATACATGTTTGGACTTATAGGGTTATAGTTGTTAATAATTAGTTGACACGGGTGTAATGGGTTATATGGGTGAGGGGCTAGATGTCATGGCAAGCATGGGGTTAGTGTTTTACTAATATGGATTATATGGATTTAGTGTTTTACTAATAGGGTAATATATGACCAAGCCATAAGAGCTATTCATTATGGCTTGGGAGGGATCAATGTTAGTTTAGTAAAGTTTAATGGTTACAATGGTTAGAAGGTTTATGGTTTATAAGTTCATGCATTACGAGTTAGAGATGACAACTTATAGAATTAACAAAGATGTGCCATCATATTAAAGAGAATATATGAGCTATATGTGTTAAGACCTAGGGTCAACAAATGTTTGGGCAAGAGAGGGTTATGAATTATAAGGTATATATGAAGAAGGTTATCAAATTTATATGTTGTATTATGGTTTGTAGAGAATAGATGTGACATAATTTATAATATTTAGGTGTTAAGGTTTATATGTGTGTAAGAAATTAAACATTATAGAGGTTAGGATTAAATTAATATAAATCTTAGGTTCTATATGACTACTAAACATAGAGGTTATAATTATATACAGGAATATATATATATATATATATATATATATATATATATATATATATATATATATATATATATTGTGGGTTATAAGTGTTAAGGTTTTTGTACCTAAGGTTACAAGGATTTAGGGCAATAGGGGCCAAGGGATTAATTGATGATAAGGCTTAAGATTTATCAATATCATTAATGGTTATAATGTTTATTTTAATGGTTATACTAGTCATTGAGGGTGAGAGAGTTAAATGGACAAGGATATAGGTTAGATATCATGACATTTTATATTGCTTATGGGTTATAATGTTATAGAATAGGGATTATAGAGGTTAAGAATCATGTCTTAAATGGGTGAAAGTTATGTGTATTAGGTGTTATGGGTTATAAGTCTTAGAAATTAAGGGTTAAATATAAAATCTATAAGTTTTGGCATAGTCTAAAAATTCAACTTTTTGAACTTTTCACCTGAATCCAATGAAATAGATCTTGGTGAAATCCCCAATTTTGGTTGTTTAAATTGCATTTTTGAATGCATAAATAGATTCAACACCATGAAAACCTTTAGGAATTGAATTATATGGAGTCAATCAATCAAATATGGAGTTCCAACAAATTTTGTTCAGATTTCAGTAAAAAAACATAAGAAAATATGCCCATAAAAACTCCAAAAGTTGAATGTTTAGACTACGAGATAAGTTTTAGGGGTTATGGATTAATTGTCATAAGGGTTTGAGTTTCTAGGGAGTTAAGGTTATATTAGGGGTTAATAATTTAAGGGTCTATAGGTGATAGGGTTATATGCATTAGGTGTTAGAAGTTACATATAGGGTTATGAGGATAACCACTATGGAAATAAGGGTTAAAGACTAATCTCCTCTATTAATGCTTCATTTTCTTTAGGTTTCCATGCTTGTTCCTTAATCTTTTCTTAACATGTCAGATAATTTTCATTTACAAATATTCCAAAATATACCAAATATTTGAATGATTTGTATATTGTACTTTATAATGTTTCAATGGATTTGTTGTAATAGGTAATACAATGTCAACTCCAGATGAGAAAAAGAGAGCTTGTTATGTTGTGTTTCATTGCCAGATGGAAATGCTATTGCCCTTGTTGTGAATGCAGGGTTTTAATGGAAGAAGACTACCTTAAAATTATTTGAAAACATTGTAAATACACATTGAATGGGGAAATGAATATCGTCCCAAGGTAATTAATTAGTTATTATAGATCTTTAAGGGTATTATACATTAATTGTTTTTTTAATTTATCTTTCAAAATAATATTTGTGATATACTCTAACTATGTTTTATTGGTTCCATTGTTTTATTAATAAAATCATCCGTATCGCATGCCACCTAGAAGGAGACGCTTTCATAGGGATAATACTCAAGAACAAGTTGAACTTAACCATGTGGATAATGGTGATCACGTTATCCCTATGGAAAATGATGATATTAATAATATAGTTGATGATGGGACAAATAGATTGATCCAATACATTTATAATGCTACAATGGATTATGATGTCAACTTGGAGGAGGACAACTTGCGGGATGATAACGATGGCGTTGATGAAGACAATGATGATGAATATATTTTGATAAACCTATCCTTCAAATGCCACTGAATCCCTATATGAAGGCATAAAATAAGTGTTTCCGGTTGTAATGTTGTTGGTCAACTTGAAGGTATCAAATGTTTTTTCAAACACATGTATGACACGGATCCTAAGGTAAGAAACATAATTTACATTTTATGCAATTTTCAACTTTTTATTTTATTTTATTTTCAAAGGTCAATTGATGTATAAATTAAGGATGAAATATTTATAATGATTAATAATTTTCATTATTGATTTTTTTTGTATATTGTTGTTGGTAGGTTGATAGGTGAATATTTCTTAACATCACCAAATAAGCTACCTTGCACATACCGAGAATTAACATCCATTCTAAAAGAAATTGGAATGGAATATCAGGCTATTGATGCATCACCCAATGATCACATAATATATTACGGACAATATGCATCTCAATCTAATGTCCACAATGTCATATCAATAGATATTGAATTGATCAGTTAACAAAAAAGGTGCCTCACAAGGTTCTTCATTATATTCCCATAATTCCATGCCTCCAAGTAATGCACTGATTTAGACGTTCCAACATAGCACAGCTTCGATTGCCATGCACTAACAGAAGTGAAGATGATGTTCTTCGAATGCATGTAGATGGTTCTTTTATATAAAATATCAAAGAAAGATGGCCAATTTTAAAGAAGAACCTTGTATCGTTAGGATTTCATTGGCGCCTAATAATGGTGTAAATCCATTTCCAGGAGCTTCCGGGATTCATTCATCATAGAATTGCTTTTGTTATAAACAACAACCTTCCTCCTTAGATGTCAATAAAGAGAGAGCACACACCTGGCAATGATTGTTTCGTGTATATTTTTATAACGATATTGTTTTTTAATGTTTAACATTTCATTTGTCTTGTTCATTACACAATTTCATATATGTATACAAGGTGTAGTAATTATGTGTACTTTTTAACCATTTAGGAAAGTACCAAGAAAGATATGAATGTATATATTGAGCCTCTTTGACCTATTGGTCTAGAAATTTCGTAGACCAAATCCCATGGAATTGAAATCCTCTAGACCAATAGGTCAAAGAGGATTTCAATTCCATGGCATTCTTACATGGACAATTCACTTCCATGCACCTGTGACTAACACATTTTGTGGCATGTAAACACAATTATTGCACTTAATTAAGCTAGATGTTGATGATATTATAATGTTTGTTTTAAATAATTGCTTGTTATATAACTAATGCCGCCATTGATGCAAGATTCTTCTAGGTTTGCAAACAAAGGGCAAATTTGCATGTCCAATATGTGTCCTAGGGTGAGATCTCGTCATTCAAGAAGTTTAGAAAGGAGGTGTTTTGATGAATATAGGCATTTTCTCCCTAAGAACCATGGGTATTAAAATATCAATAAACATATTTTCAATGGTAAAGAGGAGAGTAGACAGTAAACCATGAAGAATGACACCACAACCATGGAAGTTGGAATATACCGATCAAATCATTAAATGTAAGCCAATTCATCATTTCAGATGCAAATATATTACATTTTTTAATTGTGTTGAATTTCATGCCCACTGTATAATCTACACTTTGATAATTTCATTTATGTAACATATAATTGGTCGTCAAGGCATTGATCTATTTCCACAAGGAATGAAAAGTTACCAAACAATTCAGTAGGTTGCCCTAATACGAGAAACTAGAAATAACTCATTTGTTCAACACAATGCATAATGGAAGAACGCAACAAAAATGTTGTAGAGAATCTTAGATGGAAGGCATGACAAAGAAAAATTTTCTAAAAATTTGTAGTAACATTCAAGAAGCCAATCATGCAATGCTAAATATTATTGATTTAAATAAGACTAGTGGATTCTCGATCTAAATAGCCTCCCATGGTTGTTTAAAGAATATGAGCAATGTTGTAAAAGAGCTCATTCAAAAATTATATTTCCAACATGATTTGCTTCAAACATCAAGAATATATTAACAAAGAAAGGTGAATTCCATGGGTTAAAAACTCATGATTAGCATACCTTCATCAAGGTAATTTTTTCGTATATTTGTTATGTATTTGTAAGAATTGATGTAATATTTTAAATTTTGTAAATATATTGTTTATATCAAATCAGAAATTTATTAATGTGACATTATTTTGTTACAGTATGTGATACCTCTATATTTGCCCAACATCTTTGACAACAATGTAAAACAAGTTATATATGACCTTGGAAAAATACATGAAGTAAATAATGATAGATGAATTACATATTATTATTTATATATGTAATAAAAATGTTGTAGAATTTGTTGATGACATGTGTTTAATTTACTTGTAATATTCATGTATACATTATTATCTTTGTTGAAACATATTTTGTTATCGTAACATTTGTAGGTGGTTGGCATCTAAAGAAATCCATATGAAGATATAAAAATATTAAAAGAGAGAAATTCCTTGTTTAATGTGTGCAATGCAAAAGAGTCTACTCTCCAAGATTTTCAATGACAAGAACACTACCTCTTACACCAATTTGAGGAGATTGAACTGTGTGGACATGTACACACAAGGTCAATGTGGATGGTGGAGAGACACTGAAGTCATTGAAGGATTTAGTGAGACAAAGAGCACATCCCGAGGGTTCTATGATGGAGGGTGTATGGTATATCAAACGTTAGTGGATATTAGCGATTATATTCCTGATTTGGGGAGGAAAATTGATATGCATTGCATTTGGGATGTCAATAATGTCAAAATATATGAAATGGAGGTCTTGGTCAGAATGGTAAAATATGAAAGTGAAAGGTATTATTATTTTATTTTATCTATATTGTATGTCTTCAATTATATTATACCTCCATCAATTATTATTATTCATTATTCTTACTAATTTACATTTTTTTTATTGCAGCTGGTCGAGTGTGGGATGCACTACATGTATACATTGCTAACAATCTTGATTTGATGAAGCTATGGATATAACAATGTGAACAACATCATAGTAGGTTATCATGGGAAGGTGGCTACATTAATTAAAAAGAGATCATCATAATGAAGATCACACCCACGTGAAGGATATTGATTTAGCATATGGTTTAAAAAGATAAATAGGTAAGCATACAAAAATTTACCCACACTTTCTATTATTATACAAAATTTTAATGCATTATTTTTTAATATTTACTAAGTTTAAAATATGTTTATTAATTAATTTATTTTGTACTTGTCGGGAATATTGCGCTTGAAGAAGCACAAAGCTATGTGGTATAATGATAAAAAATTTCAAGCACAAAAGGGTGGATGACACTAAGAAAACCGCATATTCAGGGATAAGTGTAGTGTTTCAAGTCACTAATGTTTCTTCTAGAAGGGACAAACATCCAAGACTAACATAAAAATAGATATTATGGATATTTGGATGATATAATCAAGTGTGACTTCAAATCCTCAAGATACCTTTTTGAGGTCAAATGGTATCATTTACGCATAAATGAATGTGATCCCCGAAAGAACCTATTCAGCATGACAACAATTTCACCCATGGTTAATACAAGGACATTTGAGTTAGGTCTATAAATTTATGTTCTTCCAAGACAATGAGCGGTGTATTCTATTAGAGGTTCTGGGTAAAACCAAAGTTGGTCGCTTGTTGTTGATATGATCCAAGAGGAAGGCCTGTGAAGTATAATGTACCGTAAGAAGATGATATTCAAGAACTAGAAGGTGACACAGAGGGAACATTAGGAGGTAGACCGTGTATTGTCATATGATGAAGTCAAAGAAGTTGATCAACCACATGATGTAGATGATAATGTTCTCAATGACACTATATATGATATGATATTATGGAAAATTATGATAGTACTGACGATGATGTTGATATGTCCAATCCATTTGACGATGATTCTAAAATACCAAATGATGATACAAAATATGATGAGTTGATGAATGAATAAGAAGATCAATGACATTCCTACATGTGGTGAGTTAGTTTCATTAAGCACTTTAATTTGTACTATGTAGATCTCTTATGTTGTTTTTCTTCATGTAATCTTAGTGTCGCTTTTAATTATAGTTGTGGAATATAGATAGATTGGGTATTGGGAAATGACAATGTTCATGATGAAGATGATATTGACGAAGTGTTGAGTTTGGATGAAGAAGAATATGAAATTTATATATAAAGGTATGTTTTTAAACATGATTTTTATATGTTCAAATTGGGTATATATAGAGGCATGTGTTTTATATGTCTCTTATTATTTCAAATTGGGCATGGGAAAATTGAGAGATGTGAGAGGGGGAATAATTAGATATCCCACCTTCGCAGATGGTTTCCTATTTAGTAGAGAATGAACCATTCTCAAAACCAAGATAAGCTCATGAAAAACAAAGTTGAATTGCCTTAAAGAAATTGAAATTCAAAGGACTTGAGCTTAGTACTTAATAATAAAGACAAACACAGTTAGGTATTCTTAGAATTTTGGAAAAAAAGGTATAAAGGGATTTTTCATGGCCATCATCAATTTCTTCATGGCCTACATGTCCTGGGTTGGTCTAGTTAACACCTCTTTTTTCCATTTGTATAATATAGCATTTTACATGTTCTATATTATTTTATAGATTAGGTATTGGGGAAATTGAGAGTGACGTGAGGGAGGGGGGCATAATTAGAGATTCCACCTTCACATGGTTGCCCCTATTCAGTAGAGAATGAACTATTCTCAAAACCAAGAGAATCTCATGAAACAAAGTTGATTTGATTTAAAGAACTTAGCCCGAAAGCCAAGCTCTATTTCCAACTTCCTACACCTCGAGATAGTACCTGCACACAAAGAAAAACAAGGTTAGGTATTCTTGGAATTTTGCAAAAGGTATAAATGGATTTTTTCATGGACATCATCAATTCATCATGTAAAACATAAACCCCAATTTAGTGGAAAATTTGATTTGTTCCCAATGAATATGGATTCTCATTAGGCAAGAAGTGACCTATGAATGGGGCCAACAGTTAAGTATGTGAATGGGGCCAACATTGAAATTTTTTCAAACTATTTTTAAAATGCATTGAAATTTGACATGGATAGAATATTCTGATGCCTTAACGATATGGGAGGTTTCTGACATAAACCCTAATTTATCATCATGTAAAACATAAACCCTAATTCTTACCGAGTATTTGATTTGTTCCCAGTCATTTAGTGCCTACCCGTCATGGTTGGTCTAGTTAACACCTCTTTTTTCATTTGGTGCCCATGCTGCATTTTCTTGAAGGCCCGAGAGACTTCCTTTAGCCCCACCATGACTTTCAGTTGAAAATACACGAACTGTCAATGAGAGGATATCTCGTTGTGTTGTGTAGGAATAGGCCTAACACCACAGCTAGATCACCTCTCATTGAAATTTGACATGGATACAAATTTTACAAGGAAATTATACTAGGACTAGACACTTACTCTAGCAATAATGACCTGTGAATTCATCATGTAAAGGAGTTGATCGATCCCAGAGCTAATCAAAACTAAGAGAATCTCATGAAAAACGAAGTTGAGTTGACTTAAAGAACTTATCCTGAAAGCCAAGTTGTATTTCCAACTTCCTACACCTCAAGCTAGTACCTACACACAAAGACAAACAAGGTCAGTATTCTTGGAATTTTGGAAAAAAGTTATAAAGGGATTTTTTCATGGCTATCATCAATTCATCATGTAAAACATAAACCCCAATTTAGTGGAGTATTCAATTTGTTCCCAATGAATATGGATGCTCATTAGGCGAGAAGTGACCTATGAATGGGGGCCAACAAGGGGTTCAGGATCAGCCAACGCTGAAATTTTTTCAAATCAAGCTCAATGCATTGAAATTTGACATGGATAGATTCATTCACATCTTAATTTATATGGGAGGGTTTTTGGACATAGATCCTAATTTATCATCATGTAAAAACATAAAACCCTAATTTAGTGGAGTATCGATTTGTTCCCAATCATTTAGCTCAATTGCCATGGGCTGGTCTACACACCTCTTTTCCATTTTGGTGCCCATCCCTAATCTCTTTATTTTATAATTTCCAAGAGCCCCACTAGCCCCACCATGAATTTCAGTTCAAAATACACAGAATTTCAATGAGAGGTGATATGGTCGTGGTGTGCAGGAATAGGTCAAGACCTTTAAAATTATCATTCTCCAAATATCTTATTATACAAATTTTTACAAGGAAATTGTAATAGGACTATACACGCACAACAACAAAGGGCTCATGAATTCATCATGTAAAGGAGCTGATAGATCCTAGATCTAATATCAGTGAGAAGGACCAGAGTTCATCGATCCTAGAGCTAATCTGTGTCAATAGAAGAAAACCTTTAAACCACCAATTGTGAATATTGTAAACAAAGATGGCCAAGGCTTAGCCTTTACATTCCAATAAATTGGGAAATCCCACCCTCTTGCATCTGGTCACTTTTTCTCTTATATAATTTCAAATCTTGTGGTTAAAGGAAATTATCCCTTGTGTCGATGAAGAAAGATGTTCAAATTCCTCCAAATCTTCCATATTTTACCTTCATGAAGTTAGCCCATATTACTTGGGATTTGATTGCACCTGAATCTATTATGCACATCCTTTCAATCGTTTGGGCTTCAAGTCATCCTTTGGCCCCATTCAAATCATCTTGAAAACATTTTGACCCTCTTGCCTCATTTGTTGCAACACTCAAAAGTCTCCTTTCCATTACATCCAAGGAACATGAACATGGAAATTTAAGACAACATTATAGACCACAACATTTGGTTCAAGCTGAGGATATCAATGTAGAAAATACTAATCTAGGGTCCATCATATTATTATATAAATCAAGGTATTACACACATTTGATATGTAAAAAAAAACATATAAGTGTTCCACATCTTTCTCTATTGCCTCAAAGAGATGATACAAAAATACAAGGAGGGAAACCATTAGCCTAATTATCCCATCATGGGATTATAAACTACAAATTTGATCGATTATAAAAGACACCCACACACCTAGTTTCATGATATAGAATCCTGGTGAGGCCATATTAAAACATCTACCTCCAAACCAAAATTGTTCCATTCATCTGCCTCGCCTTTTTCCTAGTGCCTCTTGTGTGGTCAAGTTGCTACGCCTCTTCATGCTTAAGTGCCCATCTTGCTTAACTCTTCTAGCTTCATCTTTTTCCTAGTGCTCCTTGTCTGGTCAAGTTTTAGTATTAGCGACTCTTTAAGTTATATTATATTATTATATATATATATATATATATATATATATATATATATATATATATATATATTATATTATAAATAATAATAAAAACAAAACAACCAAAAAGAAAGAAACATTTAAAAGAACACATTTAAAAAACAAACCACCACTTTCGTGCTCATTCCCTTTGAGCTTGCCCCCGATTACTTTCACTCACCCGGGACACTTCACTCATGTGGTATGCACAAGGAGGAGGAGGGCACACACATCTCAGCATACTGCAGGAGGCACTTCATCTGCCGAGTGGAGGAGAAGGAGGGGAGAAGTTTTCACACACGGAGAAGGAGGTACGCAGTCTGTAGAGTGGAGGAGAAGGAGGGGCACACATATGCACACACAGAGAAGGAGGGGAACACAGAGGAGGTAGAGGATAAATTGTCCAAATAGCTACATGGAGGGAGAGGCATATGGAAGAGGGAGGGATTAAAACCATGGTATTTCTTCTTCTTCCTCACCTACAATGGAGTTTAGGGTTTCTCAGAGGTTATACTTTTTATTACATCATAACAATTCATGCTAGGGTTTCTCATAGGTTTTCATTCACTACTCTCTTCGCTGGGGTTTATGCTTCATCCACAAACCTACATAATCCTTTATAAGCTCAACCCTACCCTTTTCATAATCCAAAAACTTACATAATCCAAAAACTTACATAATCCAAAAACTTACATAATCCAAAAACTTACATAATCCTTTATAAACTCAACCCTAGTGTGCCCTATTTTCAATATTGTGGATTCTCTTAAATATTTTCATGTTTTATTCAATCATGTAACCTAAATATATTACCACCATTTTTTATTATTATGTATATATGGTGTGATGTGGCTAAACTACTGTTTTCGACACTAAGAAATAGATCATTGAATCTTCAATAAAAACCTTCATTATAAGTCCCACTTATTTGAGGTGGATTTGTTTTCTAACTATCTTATGAGATCCACGAACTACATAGATGATAATTTTGCATGATTATAATGTCATATGTTGAAGGACCATACACTGCGTTCATCATGTGGAAAATTTACATCATTTCAATTTTGATTCAAAACAAAAGGATGTTCATGCCCCGATCGAAAACTATCCTTAAAATATCTCACTTAGAGAAAATCGATGCCTATATTGGCCACCCAAATAGAAACAAAGTTACAAACTCTTATATTTCACTAGATTCATGTCCTTAGATTGCATACCTAGGTGAATAGAGTACAAACACCTACCCAAAATATTGAGTGAAGAAAGGCTTTGTGTTTTTTAAGAGGTTGGGCTCCAACCCTCAGATGCAAAAGTATTACATCTCAAGTTATACTTCAATGTCTTTAGCCATACTATAATATGAATATCATTCGCATAACGTTTCTTTCTCCCTTGATGGAGTGTAGGTACAACTACAAATATGTATTTATCAGACCTATCATCCATCTCTTGTGATGAAATTTTGAGAGGGACAAGGGAAAACATATCCAACACATTGACACAAAACGCACCTCCTGGGGTATGTCCACTGTCGCCAGGACCTTCTTCTTCACTGGACCAAAGAGATAAAATTCTCTTCAAACCCCTTATCGGTTCTTCTACACCTACGTATCGCTCTCTCAAGTTCTTGATATCCTCAGACGATCCCAAATTATCTTCTTCATCATCCCAATCATCGAGACTTTTCCCAGTCGGACAACAATGATCAATCATCATTCCTTCCTTCCTCGTGGCCTTTGAGGTTTTCAACATTTCAACCATCTTCTTAACAACTCGTTCCGGACCATCACCCCTAACTAGCCATTTTACCTTCAGCTTCTACATGGGCCATTCATACACCCATCTTCGCTCAAGCTTCTCCATCTCCCGCTTTATATCAATGAGCTCTTTATCCATTTCGGCTGCGCTCATCACCTCTGGGCTCTTCTTTTCATCATTCTTATGGCCTTCAATAGCCATCTTTGTCTACGCCCATCCGTTTCCCCGACAGATTTGTTGCTGTCACCTAACTCGAAGTTCTTAGTTTCATCTTAAGGCCTCTCGACTGCCTATGGACTGCCTACCAGAACAGAAGTCCACAGAGTCTCAACAACTCGGGTTTATTTTCGCTTCCTCTACCGCAATACAAATAGATTCCTCGCCGATACCACTTTTTACGAAAAACGACTCTCCCTGTGGCACACATGGTCGCCAGGATCCTTCTTTCACCGACTACAAAATGCTCCTTAAATCCATTATCGGGACTTTTCCACACCCACAAAATTCTCTCCCCGACACCCTTTACCTATCGGAAAATCGGCCCTCACAAGATAGCGAGTCCCAGACTGTGTCTCAAACTCGGAACCCGACTATTTACCCATGGATTTCCTTTCTCTTGTCGGGATTTTACCCATCGGAAATCACTTTTACAAGGTCATGAATCACTTACCTCTCGTGTCCCCACCTTAATCCTCGACATAACTCGTCTCTATCACACTGGGACCCACGCCTAGTAGAAATTTGAGAAATCGCTGTAGAATTTACTCATGATACTGACAGAACAGAGAAGGAAGCAAAGGATCGCACGACATCGTGGCATCGCAGATATCGGTGTTTCGAGACTTGAAGGGTCTCAGGAGATTGTGCCACTAAAACCATGAAATTTTGAAACGTGATTTCCCGATTTCTACTAGAGCGTGGGTCCCAGGTGGCAGAGCATAGGATAGGTGGTATTGGGGATCGAGAATCGGGGACACGAGAGGTAAGTGATTTGCGACCTCATAAAGGCCAATTTCCTGACGAGTAAAATCCCAACAAGAGCAAGGAAATCCATGGGAAAATAGTCATCGGGTTTTGGGATTTTGAGACTCGAGTGCAGGACTCGCAATCTCACGAGACCGATTCGACAGGTAAATTGATATTGTCGAAGATCATTCTGTGGGTGCGATAACTTCTGATAAGGGAGTTGAAGAGAATTTTATCTCTTCGAGCCAGGGAAAAAGAAGGTCCTTGTGATACCGACGACTGCGGAGGTGTTTTATACACATGTTACAAGGTGAAAACAATTAGAGGTGAAAAGGTCGGAAGAAAGTTTGGTAGGCACATTAAATTATTTCTTGTTGAAGGAGGATCATGCTCTTATGACGATGAGAGAATAGGTGAAATCGAGGTTCCCTTGAGGTACAAAACACCTACTTAAACAATGGGTACCTAAGGACAGAGTTGGACACCGACTTCCGTGTTAATGAGAGGATGTATCACAATGCTCTGTCGTTCATACATGGTCTAGGTCTATTCTCCATGGATGGCATAAAGGTAAAATATTGAAGATTAGTTGAATTGTTTGATTATGTTGAACCATGTTACACTTATGGAGTATGGTTGAGGCCGGTCCAATATATGCCTAGTATGCAAAGATACGCATTCGCCGCAAATTATATACAGTTGAAAGACAATAAAAATAAAGGAGTGACTATGCAGGATGATGGAAGGCCAAAGGCATCGAGAATATTGTAGGTCTTATAAACAAGACAAGGCCTGGGATGACAAAAAAGGAACCCAATTGCATTTTTGAGGAGCGTGAAGGTAATAGGAGATTTGTATGTGCAGTGAAAACAACAATGGAAGGCGAAGAGTTGTTGGTCTATTACAATCAATCGAAGTTGACTCAGAACGCTCTTCTTTACATATCGCATAAAACCTATTTCCATCCCTCTCTCTCTCTTATCCTACCTACAGTTTCAACCATAATATCACCAATTCATGGATAGAATGAAGAATATATTCATTGAATCTTCATTCAACAAAATTTGATTTTGTTTCATGTAGAAAAAGTTATGAATGAAATGTTGAGAGAGGTCACAATTCCAAGAATCAAATATAAAAAATTAAAACAAGACAAAATAACACATACAAAACTTTGCATATGGTCTACATTTCATATGTGGCTCACCAAACAGACCACGTTCCAAAGCTCAAAATCTTTCCAAGATGACAATATCGGTGAGAATGACCAGAGTTGATCGATCCCATACCTAATCACGTCAATAGAAGCAAACCTTGAAACCACCACTTGTGAAGATTGCAACAATATTTTATAGTTGATTTTAGAGATTATAGAAACACAGATTTCATTCCCTTTTATAGAAATATGTAATTTGTTCCCTTGTTCCTCTTAACCAACCATTACAAATGATTCCCTAAACCTCTATTCTATACAAACAAAATTGCATCACACAAATTTTGAAAATTTAGATGTTGTAAAGATCACTACCACATCCCATATTGAAATTCACAAAATGATGTAATGAATGCATCGTATATAGAAATAGAAAATAAAGGATTAGTATATGATGTTTAAGTATCTTTTTTTTTAGTATATATTAAGATCAATCATGATATAGAAAATCATTTTGAGATTAATGGTTCTCCCTTTTTAGTATGAAGTATCTCATGAACCTAAATATTCAAATCTTTCCTCATTTATCCTGATGAGCTCATTTCACTATGAAGTTGAGTATTATGCAACTTCTGACATCAATATGCCTACTATGGGCTTAAGAATAAAGAAAATTTATTTTCACCTAAATTCTTAACTCCTTCGCTTCCTTTTCTTTCTCTCTTACATTTCATAACAACTGTGTGAAGAATGAGGGTCGAATTATGTATATAGTAGGCATAGGAAGGAGTGAGGTGTTAACTCAAATTAGGGAGAGAACGCATTCCATTACAACTCACCTTTTGGACTTGACTTCCCAACTCAACTGGACTTGTAGCTAAACTTTGCATGTTATGGCAACTCATCCTTCAAACTTGATGTTTCATGGCATGCCAACTCAACATGCAACTAGACATGCAACTCGACATTTAACTAGACATGCATGCAATGCAAATTGACATGCATGCATGCAACTTGACATGCATGAAACTCGACATGCATGCAACTTGCCACAACACTATTGTTGCCTCTAAAGTTGTCAAACTCTTATTTTAACTTGAATGGAGTAATTTTTATCTTACCTTTGGCCATCATTTATGATCACAACTCTCAATTGTCCTTAGAGTGATATGTGGGTGACAATATGAGGTTTTATTCTCTAGGGATGGGTCTCAAACAATGGATAGGGGAGAAATTTATTGAATTAGGCCATAATTAAGGTTCTTAACCTAATGAGCCATTATCAAGACCTCTAACCATAAAATTGAACATTTGAAGTGTACATTTGGAATACAAGAGAGATATGGATGCAATCAAGAGTTTATGTATAGTAGGGACGATTATTGATTCCTTAACCATAGCCAAGGGACAAAAATAAGTTCCTTACACCATAAAGGTATCTATGTGGGTCATTGTACATGAACATGAGCACACACCATGACAAAGGACCTTTAGAGGTGATATTTATCCCCCAAGTGAAGTATAGGTACCATTATGAGGTCTTACATGCTAGGGATGAGTCTTAAGATGGTATTGGTCATGGTTGAGGGAGGAAAATAAGGCCCTTTCATCCTAGATGAATCCTTTAGGGATCAAGAGCCAAAAAAACACCATAATCCATATAACATTTCATATATAGGTCATCATTGTCCTTTAAGTGATATATGAGAATCATTATGAAATTTGTGCATCAATTATGGGTTTCAAGGACTTAGCCATAGTTGGGGGAGAAATAGTGAGAATTAAACCCTAAAAGAATATTTTTGGTCTAGTGGGCAATGATCAAGGCCTTGAATTACAACACAAGTCATATAAAATGTATCTTTTTCATATGAGTGGGATAATAGTGCCATTATGTGTTTTTTTGTAATAGGGATAGGTATCAAGGCATTAACCATGATTGGGGAAGGAAAACAAGGCCATTAATTCCTAAATGAATCTTATAATTCTTATGGGAAATATTCCTCAAACCCACAAAAACCTTTAAAAAGTACCTTTGTCCTTCAATAGGATATGGAGTAATTTTATCTTACATTTGGCCATCATTTATGATCGCAACTCTCAATTGTACTTAGAGTGAGATATGGGTGCCAATATGAGATTTTATGCACTAGGGACAGTCTCAAACAATGGATAGGGGACAAATTGATGGAATTAGGCCATAGTTAAGGTTGCTAACGTAATGAGCCATTATCAAGACCTCAAGAGTTTACAAGTTTATCACCATCAAAATAGAGTGAATGTTTCATTTGTGACGAAATTTTATTTTATTTCTAAATGTTCCATTTGCTAATTTTTGCTCTGATGTTTCATTTCGAAATACTTGCTAATTTGTATGTGTGAATGTTTCATTTGATAATATTTGCCGATATTCCATTATTTCATATATTGTTTTTTCAATATTTCTTGCACGTACTAACATTCTTCTTGAAATTCTGCCAGAGTGGTGGCTGGGCCAATGGCCCTGAGCATGGAAAAGGCCCCATTCCTAGCACTGCATCGACTGAAAATGATGAATATATAAGTGATGAAGAGATATTTGATTCTATAGACCCCTTGCAGACAATTGAATTGTCCCTAAGAAAGGCCAATAGGGAATTCCGGGATTTGGTCGCTGCTGGGCGGGAAACTGCTGAGGATTTCAAAAGGATAGCTGAATTACGCATTAAGATAGCAAATTACGGGGTAAGTTATGTCATCTAACAATATCAATTTTTGGTTTGAAATTTTGTAATTTGATATATGCAATTAACACATATTTCTCATTGTAGAATTTTGTGAGATCGATGAGAGGGGAAGGAGAAGGTCCTGGTAGCAACAACGAACCCGCATGGCTATGTAGCCACCAGGCTATTTTCCACCCCAAGTGTGCCGCTTGAGACCGATTCTATACCTTCTAGGGGTGATTCCATGCCCCCACAACACACGCTAGATCGTGCAAGTGGTGCAAATGATCATGGATATGATCACTCTTCCATTGATTGTTACCCTGGTGCTACACATATCCAAAGCACAAGAACAACCATGGTATCATTTTTGGTCGACCAGGACATGGTTCCTCAAAAAATAGTACAGCTACCAGGTACTTAATATATGTCTTTATAGATATTCCGGTTATATAATTGTTTAAACAATCACATATCAGTGAGATTTAAATTACTAATGATGACAATGTTTTACAAGAAACAATGTGTTCTACAATAGTTTGCATGACTATGCATTAGAACGTTTTGGGTCGACCATTTGACTACGATGGAATCGACAAGATTTCAAACTGAAAAGCATTCTTATCTCCAAACTGGTTGGCGAGTTTGGTGACTCGTTCAATAAGACGGAAGTCCTAAAAGGAACGACAAGAATTTGAAACATGTTAGAGAGGGGTATAGGAATAAATTAGTACAGGACCCCAAGTACGAACTCCCTTTGGTTGTCCCCGAGAGGGAGTGGAAAGAAATTATTCTCGATGAAAGAGAATTAGCAATGAAAGCACAAGGGAAGAAACCACTTGGCCTCTGGAAGGTAAGAGGTGTTTTCAATTTACTATGATGGAATTTTGTTTAATTTACGAGGAAAACAATGAATATCTAACATATTTCAAAATATTGCATAGATTCCAAGACACTTCCAAGGCAACAAAGGCAATACAAGAAAAACACGGCCAACATAAACTGGGCCAAGGTGGTTACGGGAGATTGAAGGCACGGGTTGTAAGTGCCTAAACATTTTACTTTTTTTTTATCATCATCACAAAATATGTAATTCATTGCATCTAGTGACTAATGATTTTGATATTTCTCAATGCAAGGGGATTTGTTCAACGAGCAAGCCACAGAACAAGATGTAAAGGTCAGGTTCATGCAAGGTTTTGATGGCGTGGTGGCACGACGAAGAAGCTTGGGGCAATCACCATGTGTCTCTCTGGAGGACATGGTAAATAAAATGAAATTAAAAACTTGTTGATTAGTTTTTACTCATTGATTACTTGTAATGTAAAATATATTTTTTATTCATTTAAAA
>SNQJ01S0083365.1:34908-46954 GCA_010110895.2 Picea sitchensis | reverse complement strand
GGAACTTCATATTTAGAAATATGAAAAATATTGATGAATTTGCAGGCCACTTCCACAGCCTAAATCTAAGATATGTTGAAAGGATAAAATGGTTCGGCCCTAGCAGAATTTTTGTAGAACATCTACAGGAAATTGGCTTCAACAATTATTTTATTAATACTATTCTAAATGAAGAAGGAGATAATGACTCAGGAAGTCTTGGTCATGACACTGACGACTTGGAAACAATACTCAACACCAATGAGTTGTACAAATAGAAAGGAAAAGGTCCCGGTGAGAAGAGTTCCTAATCCCCAACTATCACTCCAAAAAGTACAACATCTCGGAGAAGTTCTCCAACAAACCACCAAATTAAGAAAGTGACCCACATTTATTTAGGTGGAGGAGGAGATAAGAACCCTCCTTTGGGAAAAATTTAAAGCTCCCATAAGCTTCCCTTGAGGAAGAAAAGAAAAAATATTGTGCAAGAAGAGGAGGAACCTCGAGGTGAAAGTGACATCCACGACCTCTCCCTCAAGGATATGGAACTCAAGATTGGCATTGATAAAGTTCTCCCCAACGTTGATCATCCAGATAACAGAGATCACCAGAATCCTCTGATGGAAATAATTGAGAGTGGGACCTTCGATGAAGAAGGGTCTTTTGTATTCCAAAGCATTGTTTTTTACGAGTCCAAAATTTAATTATTGAGAAAAAAGATGTAAAGGATAAAAATGTGAAATCTCGTTCAGAGTTTAACCTACAGAACATGCGTCCTTCCCAAATTTCCCAAATTCATCGAGAAACTGAAGATGTTCTATATGATTCTATTAATGGAGGCCTTGAAGTAGAGAACTCTATTTTAAAGGAAAGAATCAAAGAATTGGAAGAAGATTTAATGCTTCTCATAGTACTTTCCAGTCCTTTAGCAATGATAGGGCCTACCACAAATGCATCTAAACTTAAAGGATCTTCAAGCCTGATCAAATCATCCAAGGGCTATGTGGAGAAGAACATTAAGAAAATAATGGAATTAATTACAAAGGCTTGGGAGATGTCAAAGATCATGGTCTCTTTTGGAACGATGGTACATGCCTTCCATGAATATTTACAGGTAGATTTGAAAACTGAATAAGGTTTTTACCTTGACGCGGTTGCACCCTTCGGTTTTAAAGTTACCAATATGATAGAGTTGAGAAGAAGAGAGGAGGATCTCCCTTCTCCAAATCGGATAAAACCACTGAATGTATGCTGGAAGGAAAAGGTTAAAAACTTGAATATCATTGTCCAAGCATGCAACCAAGCCATTACAATGAGAGAAGAATTATTCAAAAGGCTGACTGAGATATACCTAGCCAGGAGCACCAATGAGGTCCAAGACCCCAAATTGATTCTCAACTCATTGTTCCTAACCAATAAATCCTTTGATGAACACGTTTATGTATTTAAAGGGTTATCATTTGAAAAGTTCTATGGCATTCTTGAGTATAATTAATATGAAGGAGATAACTGGCTAGTGGATTATTCAGTAAAAAATCAAGATATTCAAGAAGCTTTGCATAATATTTCCATTGATCTAAGGGACTTGGAGGGAGATATTTTCAATATAAACATCTGGCATGAAATCAACATGGCACCAATGAGAAGCTACATAGAGGAGTGGTTTAAAACGACTATCGAAAAACTGACCGGTGAAGGGAAAAAGGCAGTTGAGACGGTTCCTATAACCATTGATGAAAGAAATAAAGGTAAATCAATGAGCAAGTTACAAGGAGGATATACCATCATAGTAAGTTCATACTGATCACATCCTTATTTATTTATCAATTCCTTCATCTAGTTACTCCACCTCTTTAAATAGAAAGGTTTAACCGAAGACTGATAATTTCCTTTTTCTTCTTACCAGGTCTTGTTGTCTTCTGTCTCCCACCTTATTCCTTCTATGAACTTCATTCTTATATATATTTTATTTATGGTCCACGGGAGCCCCAATCCCAGTATTTATGACAAACACATTTAAATCTCAGAGAATATGTAATAATTGTTTTAAGGTTCCTTTCGTGTAAGTTTTCAGAATTGTTATCCGGATTTTCCATAGTGAAATTCATTTTTATCGACGTTTCGAATCCTTTACCTAGATTCATATTCAAGATATATTAGTCAATGATAAGGGTAGCATGCTAGAATTCTAAATATGAAAAATGCAGAGAAAAATAGGTAGGTCGTCTTTAAAACTTAAGAGAAACCTAGAAACTAAAACCTAGAATCATATTTATAACTCTGGCATGATACCCTTATCATTGACTAATCTGTCTCGAAGATGAATCCAGGTAAAGGATTCGAAATGTTGATAAAAATGAATTTCACTGTGGAAAATCCGTATAACAATTCTGAAAATATGTAATAAACTATATATTTTTTAGAAATTTCAAGAGAGCTATTTTGGGAATAATATTGATTGTACTTTGTAACCCAGTTTTCTAAATATAAAGTATTTGAGGTTGATATATCATTATCTTTATTTGAGATTCCCATGTATCACTCTATCAAAGTTCTCTTATGCATGCAGATCATTTTCTTTTATTTTTATGTGATCATAAATCTTTAAGCCCAACTATGATGGATGTGAGGAAATTTTGTTTATTTATTTTATTTGTATGAGTGTGTGTGGTTCATGGTCCATTCTCAGGAACTTTAAAAGAAAATAAAAAAAGAATCATTTTTTCACATCTTTGCTTTTCTTTGATTACCATGATGGACTTATGTAAAATTCTCACATTCTAAGGACCTAGAGTCCCACGAAAATCGTAACAGAGGAGTACCACCTCTATAAAAATGTAGGGGGATTTATATCTTCCTGAGGTTGTCATTTCAGTCCTAACGGATTCAAGTGTCAACATTTTTGGCGACCATACTCGGGACATGAATTGATAATTTAGAACTTGGCCCAATGTTTATGAAAGAAAATATGACTTTACCCCAGGGTAATTAGCCCCATTTGGAAATTGGATTGAATAATCAACGAAGCATTTTACACCATTTGTACAATATGATAATAACAATAGCCCAAACTCGAGAAGAGTTAGAAGGGTCCTGGAAGATCTTAGTCCAAGAAGAAGAAATATAAATCCTCCAAAAATAGAGGAGAGAGGAACGACAATACTGAAGAAATCAAAGGTTGGATACGGTAGCACAAGAACATTGTCGGGATTGAAGTTGGACGAATACAAGAGACCCATTACCAGAAGTAAAGGCAAGAAACTCTCTATCATTAGAAGTGAAAATTCTAGACCTGAAGTCTCCCCAGACATGGCAGAAAGAAACAAACAACCCCAAAACGAGCATCATGAGGAGAGACAAGGAGGTGGAAGACATGCTGCAAGAAATCAGGGAAACCCAGGATTTGAAAATCGAATAAGGGAAAGGGATTCCCCTCTAAATCTCATAGGTGAGTAACATGATCTCCCTTTTCTCCCTAAGGGAACTATGAGAGAATGTTTCAGAGACGAATCAATCGATGCAAAGAGGCATCTGCACTTATCTCTTGATGTTTTTGATTTTCATCTTGTTGATCACGATGATGTCATGGTAAGGTTGTTTCTACAAACCTTATCAGGAAGAGTGTATGAATGGTATACAACATTTCCCAGTAGATCAATTCGCTCATTTGATGAACTCGAAGCTATATTCGCCCCTCCAATTTCTTATCATACCCTTGTCACTGATTTCACTCAGATTGGTTTGATAAAGAATGAAAGGATACGATATTTCAATCTTAGGTTCAACAAAACCTTGAGTAGAATCCCATAAGACAAAACACCAAATGACCTAGTCATTCCCGGTTGTTATAACAATGCAATGCCCCCAAATGTGAAATATGCTATCAGAACATCCCAAATGGATACCTTGGAGGAGGTAATGACTAAAGCCACTGAGATGGAAGAAATCATGATTGAAGTGGGTGCCGACCCTGACATCATACTGGGAAAAGTACAGATACAACTAGGGGGATTAAGTATTGATAATCAAGGAGATTCAAGTTCAAGAAGGAACGAAGAATATAAGCCTTGACCAATTCAAAATCAAACAATGGGAGGAGGATTTTTCAAGGTAACCATACCTGATGTAAAATTTGACCCTATGCCGACACACGAAACAAAGAAAATATTGAAACTGCACAAATGAATAGAACTATCAAGAAAATGCAGAACAAGATAACCATATTAAGAAGGGGAGATAATTACATGCCAAATCTCAGAGAAAAGGAGAAACCCTCCCACAGAAAAAAGAGTGGCGTTTGAGAATACTGATAACCCTAAAAGAACAAGGGTTCTCAGACAACTTACTTCGAACACAACTATTTTGGATGATGTATATGATGAGAAAGTGATTGAGAAAGAAAATTACTACTTACCTGATGAGAGCTCTGAAACTGTGCAAATGGACAGATGCAATACGTCCATGTATATATTTGGAGAGGTTGACAACAATCCCAACTCGCAAGAGAACGTCGCTCATACCATAGGGTTTATATATAGACCAAAGAATGAAGGCGACTCTGACAAGGAAAAACAAAAAGAAAAAAGAAAAAGAAAAAAACAAATGAAAAAGTGTCAAATGATAAAGTGATGTATGGAAATGAAACCAAAAGGAAACACCTGGCATCAAGCTCCACTCAAATGATGTATAATTTCATGCAAGACCTAAGTAAATTGAGGATAACCTTTCCCTTTATGGAAGTGGTGAAAATTCCCCAGCAAAGACATAATATTTTGAAGTTATTGGATGATCCATCTGAAAGAGTTGAGGTTGTCATTACCAATCCAAAACAAAGACAGAGCCCGTCAACTACCAAGCTCAAAGGTAAAATTCCTCCCTTCTACATTTCAATTGAAAATCACGATGTTTCCTTACATAATTGTTTAGTTGACATTGGTGCGAAAAATAATATAATGCCACTCGTGGTCATGGAGGCATTGGGCATGAGTTTCACTAGGTATTATGAAACCCATGAGATCATATATGCAATCGATTCTAGAAAAGTTCCAGCATACGGAGAAATCAAGGATTTTTATGCTTGGATTATAGCAACCCCCCATATCATTACAGTTTTCAATATTATTGTGGTAGACCTTCCCCTAGCCTATGGAGTTGTGCTGGGAAGAGATTGGACATCCATGATCAGTGGATATATAATGAGTGATGGAAGTTGTATGATGCTACCAAGAAAAGAGGGAGTGATGATTAGAGTACCCCGTGAACCTAGAAACCCCTTCTCTTTCAAGAAGAAGGAAAATCAATTCATGGAAGATTATATAAATGTCGGGATTGGAAACTATGTTATCTTAGACATGGAGCACAACAAAATCCTAGGGAAATTTCAAGGTGCAGGGAACTAAGATTGTTTGTTTGAAGGTTATTGGAGGATGTCATTCGATGGAGATTATTCTAAATATGGGAAAAGAGTTGGGATTTTTCTTGTAAGTCCAAATAAAACTACACATCCCCATGTTGTAAGAATGGAGTTTTCATGCACCAATAATGAGGCAGAATATGAAGCCTTAATTCAGGGGATCATCCTTGCATGAGAAATGAAAATAGAACATCTAGTTGTAACTGGATACTCATATTTGTTCATAAATCATGTTACCTTGAGGTATAAAATAAAAAATGAAAGACTTAAGCTGTATTTCAAAAGAGTTAACAAGATGATGGAATCTATCAGTTCCTTCAACATTTCTTTCATTCCTAGGAACAAGAATCACAAGGCAGATTCATTAGCCTTGGCGACCTCATTATCAAACCCAGACAATGTCCAAAGAAAAACTTCTTTCTAGGTAGAAAGAGCTTTCTGACCATCCGTGCCCGATAATGTTGAGTACTTGCAAGTATTTGAGAATGATGAACAACTGGAATTTTTTTTAAACGATGATGATGAAGAAGACAATAACTCATATGGTGTACCAAAATATTGTATACAAGCTGAATATTTGTTTACAAAATATGATCATGCCAAAAATCTCCTTGAATAATTTTCAGTCCGAAAAGCCCCAGAAACGAGAAAATTCAATATTGGAACAAACAAGTCCCCAAAATATGTCAACTTGGGAGTTGATTGCACAACTAAAGAAGTTGACCAATATATTGCCTTATTCAAGGAATATATTGATGTGCTCGCTTGGACCTTTGATGATTTGAAATCCTACGATAAAACTATATTCCAACACATCATTCCTTTGAGGGAAGAAGTGAAACCAGTGAAACAAAAAATAAGGATGATGAATCCCAAGTTGAAATCATTGGTAAAAATTGAATAGGAGAAGTTGGAGAAGGAAGGGATAATTTATCCCATCAGTCATTTAGACTGGATTTCAAATCCAGTGATCGTAAGAAAGAATACCAGGGAAATATGGATGTGTGTTGAATTCAGAGACCTTAACAAAGCAATCATAAAATATAATTTTCCTTTACCTAACATGGAGTTTCTTCGACAACAAGTTACTGGATCGGCCTTCATGTCCATGTTGGATGGTTTCTTTGGATATAACCAGGTTTCGATGGCTGAGGAAGATAGGGAAAAGACAACATTTATCACACCATGGAATACATATGCATATTCTAGAATAACCTTTGGTTTGAAGAATGTTGGAGCCACATTCCAAAGGGACATGGATCAGGTGTTCAACGGGTTGATAGGAAAGTTTTTGGCAGACTACCAAGATGACTTGATAGTGAATTCAAAGAAAAGGGAGGATCATATCCATCATTTGAGAAAGGTTTTTGAAATATGTATATTATACGACATTTCTCTGAATTCAAAGAAATTCTCGTTCACTGTGACTCAAGGAAAATTGTTGGGCTATATTGTATGAAAGGAAGGGATTTACATAGGTCCAAAAAGAATCAAAGTAATAAATAAGCTCAACCCCTCAACATCCAAGAAGGGAGTCCAGTCATTCTTCAAAAAAATCAACTTTGTGTGAAGATTTGTTCCTGACTACGCAAGCATCGTAAAGATGATCAATTTGTTGCTGAAAAAGGAGCAAAGGTTCGAATGGACAACAAATACTTAGGAAGCATTCAACAATATCAAAGGAGAAATCACCACTACTCTCATCCTCATTAGTCTAGACTTTCAAAGAGACTTCATCATCTATTCATTTGCTACAGAGACATTTGTTGCATACATACTCACCCAGAAATATAGCAAATGAGAATAAATCCCAATAATTTTTATGAGAAAAACCCTGCACGACTATGAGTTGGGGTATTCATAACTGGAGAAGCAAGCCTTGTCTCTTGTAAAAGAAGAAGCACATTTTCAAACGTATATATCAAACTCTCATAGTATAGCTTATGTTCCCTCATCACCCATGAAGATGCTTATAAATCAATAGTTGAGAGAAGGAAAATGGGTTAACTGGTTGGCAAAGATACAATAATATGATATTGAGATTAAACCTTTAAAAAAAATCAAAGGACAAGGTTTATGCAAGCTCATCATGAATGGGGATTCAGTCGATGGGATGATTTCAATCTTAGTCGGAGAACCATTAGTTGATTTAGAATGGTACGAAGATATTATATTCTACTTAAGGTCCGGGAAATTCCATGTCATCATGAATCCAAAGGAGTGAAGGACACTAAAGATGAAGGTAAATCAATATGTGTTCATTGTTGACATACTATTCAGAAGGAATTTTGATGGTATACTGCTAAGATGTGTCGATGAAAATCAAGACCAAGAACTAATCAAAGAATTTCATGAGGGAATATGTGATGGAAACTTTTCACCTACTACAACCACCAACAAAATAATCAAAGAAGGATTCTACTGGCCATCAATCTTTAGAGAATCGCATGCCACAATAAGGAACTATTTTTCATGCCAACAGTTTTTAGGAAAAATGAAGAAATCCATGATGCATTTGTAGCCCATTGTGGTAGAACAACCATTGTTCTAATGGGGACTTGATGTTGTTGGGCTGATTAATCCAAAGTCTATCACTGGGGCCTATGTACATTCTAATAGCTACTGATTATTTCACGAAATGGACAGAAGCGGTGGCGCTAAATAAGGATGATGCTGGAGAATTGATTAAATTCCTCAAAGACAACATTTTGTCGAGATTTGGTGTCCCTGATAAATTTATCATAGACAATGGTTCGATCTTCATCGGGTCAAATTTCACAGAGTTTTGTGGAAAATATATAATCATCATGGGTAAATCATCAAATTATTATCCACAAGGTAATGGCCTTGCTAAATCCACGAACAAAACACTTGTGAAGATACTAAAGAAAACCATTAATAGAAACCAAAGGAATTGGCATCTGAAGATGACAGATGCATTATGGGAAAGAAGAATGACCCCAAAGGATAACACATGGATGTCTCCATATCTGTTGGTTTATGGGAAAGAGGCAAAAATGTCGATTAGTCTAGAGCTCAATGCATTAATCTATGTGGTTAATACCAAGGATACATAAGACAACTCATCCATCCAAAGGAGAATCAACCAATTACTGAAGTTGGAAGAGGAACGAAGCAAATCCCTGAATTGAACTTATCAAAGGCAACAAAATGTCAAAATATATTTTGATTTGAGTACAACTGAGAAGAACTTTCAGAAGGGAGAGTTGGTGTTACTTTGGAACAAGGCCAAGGAGAAGTCGTCCATGCATACAAAGTTCAAAGCACTCTGGATCAGACCATATGTCGTTGAGAATATATTTAGTTTTAAATCATACATGCTCCAAGATATGAAGGGAAAAAGATTAATATTTATTGTCAACAAGCAACATTTGAAAGGTTTCTTCTCCTAAGACTTTTTCATTCTCATTGTACATAATTTTATTTTTGTTCAATTTGTATATTCTTACTCTAACTCCATAGCCCAATCGGTGGAAGCACCTGATCACGAGAGATTATGGATTATTGACAACCCACAGGAGGTTATCATCCCATTGTTGGATCCTATTGTTGAGATAAATTCTCACTTCTGAAATTTCCCTCCCCTTTTCTATTTTCCCAACTTCTTTTCGCCCTTTCTTTTCCATATTCTATACTTACCCATTTTCTCCTTTCTTTTTTCCCCTTCTAATCTCCCTTTCTAGTTCTATAATTAGTTGTTTTTTCATAATGTTGGGTCCCTGGGTTGGTGGAATTACAAATCCTCATCTCCATCCACACCCTCACATCACGATTCTGACCAACCATCGCGCTATCTTATACTCAACTGATTTTGCATTGCAGGTTCCTGGGTTGGCAGGGTCGAATTCTCATACCCCTTGTTCCGTGATATACGGTTTGCATCCAAACGTTATGCATTCTAAACTTTGACCCTCGGACTCCCCAAACTTCCAAATCTCATTCCTCCTACAATGATTTTGTCCGACTGCATCACAACACTTAGCCGATTTTCAACCTTATGTAGTCGTGGGTTGGCAGGTTCCTGGGTTGGTGGGTTCATAAAAATCTCAAATCCTATTTCTCTATCATTCATCTCCGCCACCTTCATGTTTTCCCAATACACATTTAGTATGGTTTAAATGCTAATAACTCATTATGTAGGTCCCTTAAAGATTGTCATTAATAAGCAAAGGGCTCAAGGACATCTCCTATTAAAACACATTAAACCAGGATTTATGGAGGATTATATTATCCCTCTCAAGCATTCATTTTAAACATTATCTAGAGAAAATGAACGTTTTCATCAACTTATGGAAGAAACTAGACAACATTGTTGTGGAGATACATTGAACATTTTCGGGCGTGAGGACCAGAACTTTCAGTGGTCCAGAGCATATTCTTACTACTCATCCCCTTCTACTCAGAAAGAAGTAATCTGGACGTTTGGAATTGCAAGCGTAGGTTGTGTCCCGAAGGTTTTAGACCGTAAGGAGTTGGTTTCCTGGTGCATCGAGAGATATATTCCAAGCCAGCGGATAATTCAATTACGAGACAATTTCCCTGTCTCTTTGTCACCTCAGGTATTTCGTAAGATGTTGAGACTTCCTGAGCCAACGCTTACCTTCAAGGGTGAATATTGCAGAGAATTCTTAAAGAATCATGAAAATGGGTTGGACTTATTATCAAATTTCTTGAATAACCCAGTGACCATCCCCAAGGACATCACAAGATTGCAGGTTAGCTGATTCAAACATCCTTTTTGGGAAATTTCTTGGCTTTTCACGAAGGTAACATGACAATAAACTAGAACCAACATTTCCTGCATGATTCTTTACATTTTATACTTTACAGTCAAGGAACGGGCCATATTCTATTGGGGCAAGTTGATTTCATTGAAATCTCTTCCCAATTGTCACAATACAAGAAGGAGAAGAAATTATTTATGTCCTCTTATTTGGTTTTCGTGATAGTACATTGCTGCCAGTTTCTGATATTATCTATGTGTAATAAGGTAAACTGTGAATTCGACCTAGTAACCTTTTGGTGTGAAACATTATGGAGGCACAAAGCCTCCCAACATTTTTATGAAGTTTTCAATGACTTTGTCTCAGTTTTTAAAAGTTTTTTGTTTGGAAATGACACCCCGCAGATGTCTGACGAAGTGAGTAAGTTCCTTGATAGGAAGAGGACACTGGAAGAAATGGAAAATTACAATGTCATAAGGATTTTTTATTCCAAGGAAAATCCTTCCTTCCATGCCACATATCTGACAAAATGTTTGTTACTCAAATAGCAAGGCAGTACAACTACTGGTTTCATTTTTTCCATGAAAAGATATAAAAATAATTCATACCTCTGCCTTGGAAAGTTGGGGACATCATATTCAGAAATATGAACAAGATTGATGAATTTTCAGGCCACTTCCACATCCTAAATCTAATATATTCTTGTTATAACCCTACATGCACCATACATGCATACTTGAATCTAACAAAATTGCACCATACATGCATACTTGAATCTAACAAAATTGCACCATACATGCATACCTGGCATCAGGCCATCTTACTTAATATTTTTGCCAAGCCATCACTGAGCAGCTCTTCTTAAAAACCACATTTTTGAAGATGTACGTGCCCTGCATGATTACTTCCCACGTACACACGCTTGTTGCACCACTACAGCTCATGTACGTACGCTATCTACACCATTACAGCTCGCGTATACTCACAAAAGTTGTAAAAATTAAAAAGTTGCAAGGAATTTGTTGAGATTACGGGCTATTGGGTAATTTCCCAACTGTCCCACCACCTATAGCTCATCACCCAAACAAATAACCATCCTTTTGTCATAGAAAAGGAGGTGTTGGGGTCTCATTCTAAATCTAAGAATAAGAACAGTGAAACTCTGCCCATTTCACTTTCCCCCCTTGCCCCAAGAATTTGCAGCCACATTGTGAATTTTGAGCCATAATTCCTTATTCTTGCCTTTTTCCTTATTCATAAGCCTATGTCATTTCCCTAGAGAGAATTGTGAGAGGAGAAAAATGCGTGGAAGAAGTTGGAGCTTGGTGAAGAGGATCCCAGACCAGGTTCGAGGAGAAGTCATCAGTCTCATTTGTAAGTAACTTTGTGAGATTAATATAAAGAAGTACTTTTTCTATCCTGCCATATGATGTGTTCAGTCTTTATGTTTGATTTACATTTTATTATGACATCTAACTCACTAATTCATATATAATATGCATGTTCGTAGTTTCTTGTTTGTCTTTTGGTGAATGCAAGTTAGCCTTGGGAGGATATTTGCAGTCGAGGAGAAACCGAATGCAAAAGGATCGACACCGGACGCGGAGTTTAAGGTAGAGTTACAGGATCCTTATACTTTGTATTTTATGCATGAATGTGGGGTATTGTCGGGGTAGTTGTTAAAAGTATGAGACTTTAGATATTTGTCTCTACCTATACGTTGAACCCTAGTGTAGTCCATAGGGGGGTTTTCCCGCTATGGTAGAATTGGAAACCATATTGGGGAAGCCTCTTGTTTCAGGATAAATTCGTGAGTGCGGACACAGACCAATCTCCCTAGATCCACCTGGATCTAGAACAAAATAAGACAGAATACTACTCTTTCCCTAGATCTAGACTATTGAATGAA
>SNQJ01S0083365.1:0-34898 GCA_010110895.2 Picea sitchensis | reverse complement strand
TTATGCAAATTGTTTTGGAAAATGTTATTTCAATTATCAAAATCTGGGAATGAATATGCGTGAGTAAGCAAATTATTAGTAAGTTTCAAAATTTCTGCTCTGTTTTAATTTATGGTAGCTTAAATGAAATCCTGGTTCTTACAGAAATCAGAACCTTTCTTGAGAAGTCGATTAAATCCAAGGGTTAACTCAACATAGTTTGGGATGAAACGATGTAGAAAGTTTTCCTTCCCTTGCAAACTTTGTAGCTAGCGAAGTGAGGAAGGAGGAGGGAGATTTAGGATCACCTTGACCTTTAAAGGATCTACCCTGATCCCTTGACGTGAAACAATAAATCCTAGAATTCAATCGGATTCTACACAAAAAACACATTTGTGCGGGTTTAAGCGTATACGATAAAACCGACATCAGAGGAAAATGGCACGAAGATGTGTTGGATGATTGACACAGTGCATGGAATGAGCCAATAGGTCATCGATATATGGTTGGAAAATGTGCTTTATGTCATGAAAGGAATAATACATATCACGTTGAAAAGTCACGCCGACATTCTTTAAACCAAAGGGTAGTTTCCGGTAGGCAAAAGTGCCCCAAGGACAAATAAAAGAGGTCTTGTGTTGGTCGGCGGGTACGATATTGATTTGATTATATCCAAAGAAACCATCCATCAAAGAGAAGATTTCACTACCAGCACAATCATTGACGATCTGGTTAACGAAGGGGGTGGGAAATTTGTCTTTAGGACAAGCTTTGTTAATATCCCTATAATCAACGTACACGCGGATTGTACCTTGTTTCTTGTTAACCAGAACAAGATTGGAAACCAAGTCAGTTAGAGCCAAAGGGTAAATAAAGCTAGCTTTAAGAAGTTTCTCAACTTTAAGCTTGATAGTAGCTACTTTACGTGGGTGGACCAGACGAAGGCATTGCCGGATGGGTTTAGCGTTTGGGTATGTCTTAATCTCATGTACAACAATGTCGGGGTCAATACTCGACATTTCTTCATAGATCCATGTGAATATGTCACAAAATTCTTGAAAAAGATATTTATAGATGACAACTTTGTCATTGGAACACGAAGCTCTGATATGCACATTTTCGACAATTCTAGGTTTAATGGATAGGTTGAGGGGGATGGCGGGTGAGATATTACTTAAGTTCCCTTCGTAGAACATATCGTGTATAGACTTGGGAACGGTAGAAATGATGACAATGGTCGACGGAGTCGAGATCCGTTGGTAACTCTCAATGGTGTGTTGTTCCAGGAAGAGAATGGAACGATGATGTCCATCATCCCAAGGTGTATATTCGATGGACATAACAGACATAATCATCTCGTCTGTAGGAAAAATGACATGAAAAGGATCTGGAGATAAATCACCAAGAGAGGGGGTAGAAGGGGTTGTCAATTGAATGGATTGATAAGAAGATTTGACAAGAATTAAAGGAATTTGGTTTCCATAGCGAAGATGATCACCGAGGTTGGGTACTATCCACGGGTCATAAGACACAGGGGTTTCATGAATAGAGGTGGAAATCATGTTGATCGAGGTGACGGACGGATGTGGAATATCGGGTGGTGGAATGGGGAAAGTACCCATCAAAGAGGAATCTTTAAGAAGGCCCACACCAACATTCTCATATCTAGGGGGAGGTTTTGCAATGAAAGGTATGTTGCTTGTATGCATATCAAAGTTAAAGAAGGCCAATTGGTCCACTGTAATCAATTTTCTCTGATGTGGGAAACGTATGACATGGAAAAGAGTGGAGACAAATGCGCGCATGGAATCGATCCAGCTACGGCCAAGTAAAAGGTTGTAATCGAGAGGAGTGTCAAAGACTTCAACTTCAACGTTGACCATTTTCCCTTCTAACGTAATAGGCAATGAAGGGAGGACACCGTAAGGATTAAATCCAGAGACATTAAAGGCTTTGAGTGTGTTGTGTGATTCAATTAAGGGAAGAGAGCCGATGGATTTCCAACATGAAATAGACATGACACACGTCGAGGCACTGTCATCAATGACTATTCTACAAATGTTCTTGTCGGAGACAATAACTTGTATTTGGAAGGCGAGTTGAGGGGGAAACCTTGGAATGTAATCTTCCAAGTTAAAAATTATTAAATTTGTATACGTAGGGTCGATTCCACCAATGTCTTTCAACAGTTCCTTCTGTTGTGTAGGAAAACTCTGAAGGACTTCGAGGGCTGACATTATTGATGGTGCTTGGGCTAGATCTTCTACAATACTGTAGTTCTGGGAGGCATGCACATGAGGATTGAAAGTAGGCTTGTGAACAACACCCTTTGGTGGAGGTAGAAGAATGGTATCTAGGCTTGGTCATTCATGATGAAGAGGACCGTTGGTAGGTGGAGCCGAGAGAGATGGTTGGACCAATGAAGGAGGTATTTCATCAACCTTCTCTTTGGAGGAAGAATGATATTTGGCTCGAGTGGTAAGAGTGACATCATTCTTCTTTGAATTACCTGTACACATTAAGACATAGGATGTATTGCAGGGGGAAGGTTGGTCATGAATGACCAATTGGGCTTGTTGTTGAGAAGGAAAGGGTTGTGACAACATGATCAGGGTGGGCAGTTTCGGGGTCCCTTGAAGGAACTTAGTAACCTCGACTCATCTCGGAAAATCCTTAGTGCAGTGATCATAACCATAGATAAGAAAAGGGTATCAGGGTTTGCACTTATCCTTATCGTCAACAGGTTGTGTTTTGGTCTTCTCAGATTGTGGATTATTTTTATCCTCCTTATTCTTACCCTTCTCTTTTTTGGAAATATTCTTTCCGACAGGGGTACATTGAACAGAGTTCACCTCAGAAGTCTTGCTAGCAGGAGGAGTAGGAGACGTAGCATGTTGGACATTAGCACCAACAGAGTTGGGGTTGGTGGTAGAGGATTTTGCAGAGTGGGGTTGGGTGTGGAAAGTGCCAGTCACACCATCAACCACAAGAGAATCAAAAGGAGTAGTTGACGTAGCAGTAGTAGAAGGACGAGGTGCATTAGGGAGAAAATCGTAAAGAGTACCTGTTTGTGAGTAAACGAGGTCAAAGTATTGAGCACAACTAATTGCCTGGTCTTTGGTGAATTCTCCACCCATGGAAATGTCATGAGTGATGTCGTTCATGAACAATTTCATGAACCACTCTGTCAGTAACTGATCGGGAAGTTCGATTTTGATGAGACGTCGTCTCCGTCACCACTCATGAATGTGATCAGAGATATGAGTGGCTTTGGTTTGTTTGAAGGAAGTCAAAATTCCAGTTCCCGTTTCGTATCAGATCGATAACTGGTAGTGGGTGAGGAAAGCCATGGAAAGGGTGTTAAAGTTAGCGAAGAAACCATGAGAGTTCTCTAAAAAAGACCTAAACAAATAGAGTCATGCATCAAAGAGTTGGATGAACACCAAAGGTGGAAATTCATTACATGATTGTTTAGGTCCTCTTCTGGTTTACCATCGAACTTAGGAATGTCGGAAGGTAGTTTGGCTAGTATGGTGGGCCATTGAGGAGAGTGACAGATAGGATCGTTTAAAATTATAGACAGATCGGGGAGGTCCAGGGTGGCTAAGAAGGGTAACTGTCTATTCACGTGGGGTTACTGGTGACTTTGGGAAGGAAGTCCCATAGGTATACCATTAGGACCGTAAGAAGTTTGCATATAATGCGAAGATCCATGCAGATTCGGTTGTTGGTGTGGAGGCATGTAATTGATAGGGTTGTATTGGTTGGGGTTGTTCCCCTGAATGGGGACGTTGATTCGAGTATTCGAGCCCCAAATGGAATTGGACGGACTTGGATATGGTTGGCCTATACTAGGGTGTATGAAAGGGTTATCGTGAGGTTGTTGCCTCCCAGTCAATTAAGGATTATTTTGGAAAAGATAATTCCAATACTGGGCCAAGTCTACAGGTATTTTATGTCCAGTGGGTGGGGTAGGTGGGGGTTTCCCTCCAATCGGAGTTTGTGTCCCAATTGGGATTTGACCTCCAGGGTGAAAATGTTCGCCAACAGGAACCTGGTAATTAGGTGTGAAAGACTAAATGGTGCCACTAGGGTTGGTTCCTATGAGTTGGTTCCTACGATAAGGGATGGAAGAGACCCTCTGGAAGGGGGTCGAGGAAGTGTCAGAATAAAACTAGGAACAAGATGGTGCCCAAAAGGAGTGGAAACGCTAGGAGTCCCGGTTGGGATTTGTGTAGGAACGAGAATAGAAGCAATCAACACATGATATCCGGGAGGAAGCATCGGGGTGAGTTTGGGCGAAAGCGACGTGCCAATGGGGGCTTTTCTAGCCACCGTATTCTTGATGTGAAGATTCATAGTATCTGGGACCATTGTATAATGGGACATTTGAAGCAGGAATAGTCAAGATATGGTCGATTGGCTGAGCGTTGGAACCAGGCAAATAGTAGGTAGTAGTAAAATGTATTGCGTCTAGATTGGATGTTTTGGGTGGCTCTATTGTGACAGTGATATCAACACCTGCTCCTGAGCCAAAGAGATCTCGTCTAATGATGCCAGTGGTCCAAAAAGGATCCTGACCTTCAGGGGCTATGAAAGGTCCGGTTGGTAATCCTGAAGACTCAACAACAATATCTCCAGATGAATTTACTCGAACAATACGTGTCATAGAGTCAGGAGGAAGTCGCAAGCCCTCTAGAGAATTTGTAATTCAGAATTGGTATAAAGAGTCAGTTCGTTCCACTCATGGAGTGGCAACATCTTGGACTTTATTCTGTTGAGGAGAGCCCTCTGGGTATACCCTCCAAGGATCCCGAGTGAGTCTGCCCAACGCTAATTCCAGGTACCGTGAAGACTTACCCCTCCATAGTCACCTTGTGTAAGACTCTAAGAAGATAGGCTACTAAAGTTACCACAAACAACAATGATACCTAGGGTAACAGTTGACCGTCCGATCCACAAGAAAGGGCAGGGTATCTATCTCGAAATCAACTTGAGAGGCTTCCACTCATCATTGTGGGTATACCTTCAAGCGACCCCTGTAATACATGAAATCTCTACATTGAGATCAACAAAGCAGGCTGAGTAACTCTGTCAATCTCAATGCGACCTCAAGTTTGACCCTTGTGTGAGAAGGGCATCCCAGGACAAAATGTTGCAAATGGAATTTGACACTCCATATCACAAGATACTATTGTGTGTTTTGCGCTTTGGAGAGTGTGTCTCACTACCTATTCCAAAGCTCTAGCCTAGCTAATGTTGGTGCAAAATAGCCCTAGAAAATGTTACTAGTTGAATTTTAAAGTTGCGCAATATTATTAAAGGCCATTTGTTATGCAAGAGGGAGACGGAAATGAAACCAATGTTGTGTAAGACTCTGACCCAACAATGCATAAATAGAATTGAATGATACAAATTTTCATTCGATGAATTCTATCTACAGCAGGGAAAGAGGAGTTTTCTGAAACAATGCAAACTATGATGTACGATCTCTTTTGAAATGTAGTACCAAACAATCATTGACAATGTAAATTCACTATTCATTCTCTTTCAATACTTTAACGCCAATATTTTCTGAACAAATGATTGCTTAAAAGAAAAAGACTTTAATTTTTTTTTTTGTTATTAACCAAAAAAAATAAATAGGGATGGAACTAAGAAAAAGTAAGAAACCAATGAAAATAAAATACTCAACAAACACCCAAATCAATCTTTCAATGAAGATAAAAATAACAAACTGACAAGAAAAAATATCTTCAAATGCACATGGACAAAAAATTTCCAAGCAGCAAGCAATCTAAAAGGACAATTAATCCCAACTTTTAATCCAATCAAAGGTTTTTGACCAAACAAGCACTCGGATCTCAGAATCAGAGATTTTACCATTGTTGATAAAAGGTCAAGAAGCAAAAATTGGGAAAAAGAGTAAGAAGAGTTTTCGATCTCCGAAAACTAATCAATCGCAAGATTTGAAGTCAAGAAATAGTCAAACACTAGCAAAAGAAGTTCTTCCCAGGTAAACAAACAAATCTGGGCATCAAAAAGACAAGAAGACCTAATCCAAAATTTTTGCAAATGAGTTCACAGCCTGGTAGTGGGGTACAGTGCGAGAATTAGGGATTCTCGCATTCTAGATACAAGAAGGGTGCGAGAAGGTCGCACTGAACTGAATAGTAGGGTGCGAACATCAATAATTTTCACAGGCCACAGAGAGGTGCAGTGCGAGAAGGTTTGTAAGCAAGAAAAATTTGGAAAAAGGAAAAAAAATTTGAGTGAACTTCTGGGCCCAGAGAGTTTATAAGGGTCGCCTATAGACTCGGATACTGGTTGGAGATGAAAAGAGTAGGCTAAGAGAAAATAACCAACAAAAAACCACAAAATGAGTCGTATCCCCAGTGGAGTCGCCAATTTTGTTATTGGATAAATCTATATATGCGGACATTAACAGATCTCCCTAGATCCACCTAGATCCAGAACAAAACAGGACAGGACATGACACTTCCCCTAAGTTACAATCATTGAATTTCTCGTTGAGAAAGGAATAAATGGCATACCTTTAGATGTCGCTTCCTTATGTCTCTATTGTCCCTGCTTCGCTTTGGTAGTATTGAGATATCAAATCCAGAATGACACAAATCGACCAAGGTGAAAGAAACAATAATATGTACAATGAAGACCTAAACATGTGATCAAGGAGTCATGTAATAAAATAAGAGTGATTTTATGGTAAAGGGACATGCCACTGTATTTATATTAAATGAAAGTAGAAGATACAACCAGATTGGCTTGATGTCTCAAGCTTCCTTTTAGTGGTCCTTCATTCCAACACACACACTTGCTCCACACTTGCATGAAGAAGATTCGTTGTGGCTTGATTGAAAAATGGAGGCCTCAAGCATCAATTCAAATAGAATTCCTCACATAATTCTGAGTCTATTCTTTCATCAATTCTCTATTCAATCTTGCTTAACCTCTTCCTTGAGAAACATTCCATTATATAGGAGAAGGAGAGATGGTTAACTGGATGAGGATGATCCCACTAAATCTGAGAAGTTAGTAGGATGCCAACCATGTGAATTCCAACTCATTTTCTAGAAGATCCTCTTCTATGACCTTTGTAACTTCCTTTTCCTTTTAAGCTTTGAAGCAGGTTCACACCCTACCTATAGAGCAGACTACGAACATCTCACACTCCAAGTATATCGTTGCCTGCGAGAATCAGAGTTTCTCTTACCCTAAAATACATGTAGCCTGTGAACTCATATTAAAAATATGTTTTGTAGAAGAAGACAACAGTCACTTTTCTCAGGCAAAACGTCCTTATGAGAGCCTGAACACATAACTGTAGAGACATCACCAGAGTGACCAAAATAATGTGTAACAATGGAGAAAGAAGGAATGATTCCATGTGGTCTGAATGAATGACCATTGAAAGAGGTAAGAAACGTAGGTGATAGAGACAAAACGGGTTGGCCAGTGGCCTTCCAAAACACCAATGACATCATGCATGTCGAGGCACCCTCATCAACCACTGTGCGCAATATTCCAGGTAAAAGATTTTTTGGTGTAAGACACTACTATCTGAAATGAAACGTGGTATGGGAGATGAGGTTTCAATTCGGTCGTATCAAGCATGGTCGTTCCTAGATTACAAGTCCGAGCAGATCCTAAGGTAGATAATAGAGTCTTTCTCTGCAAAGGGTACCTCTTGAGGACCTACAAAGAAGACATGGTGCAAGGGGTTTGTGACAAATCCAACATCACAAAGTAGTTTTGGGCGGCCCTCGAGTTTTAATTGTGGGAAGCTTTCTTGAAAGACCCTTTTAGGATGCGTGTCATTGTTTCACCCAACGTCTTCTCGATCTGGAGAGGAAAATATGGGTTTTCTCATAAGTGTTTGGAATTATGTAATCGTGTGTCCTAGTCACTATATGGGAATCACCTTTCAACATATAAACATTTGAGGTCGAGGGATTAATAGACAATGAAGGGGGTCCCTGACTGCCCGCATCCACGTTCACAGAGGCTTGAGTTAAATTTTTCCCATGTGGAAATGGGTTTTTTAACACAGCAGGTTGTTGTTGCGCCAGTAACTTTTGGGCCTCCACAAGCTGAGGGAACATGTGAGTCGGATGTTCCTCTGTGCAAAGGTTACACAGATACTTCAAATTTATTTTCATTGTATTTCCCTCGCCAACATTATTGGTGGGTTTCTTATCCCCCTTACTCTTCTTTCACTGTTTCTTCTTTCCGTCAGCCTGCTGGTTGGCCTTCGGGTTTGTTGATTGCACACTGTGTACATCCGATGTTTGAGTAGGGGGAGCAGTCGAACCAGTGATTTGGTTGACCGCTGTCTGTTGTATCAACAATTGTTATAATTGATTCAACAGTTGATCAACAAGATTCACTTGTGTTGAACCAATGATACCATCGGCATGTGGTCCAAACTTCTGTCTGGTCCTATCAAGGATAGACCGCGATGCATCTGGAAAAACTTTGTAAAGTAAACTAGACTGAGAGTATATTAGTTCAAGATTTTGAGCTCTCAGTATACCCTCTTCCTTCGAAAACACTCCCGATGTTGCAACGTCCTTGGATAACTAAGGTACCAAATACTTAATGAACCACTCCAGTAGGAAAGCTGGTGGGACTGATACTTTTATCAAACTCTTCCGACGTCGCCATTCCATGATGTGGTCTGAGATATGATCAGTGTTTTCTTGCTCAAAGTTGGCCAACAATTTGGTGTCAGCATCATATCTCACAGGTAATTGAAAATGGTTTAGGAAAACCATTGCCAATTCACTAAAAATAGAGTATCTTGAGCAGTCGAGCTCAATGTGCCATTTCGTGGCACTCCCGATAAGAGTGCATTGAAACAGACACAACTAGATAGAGTTGTCTCTCAACGAGTTGGACGAGCACCATAGGTGAAAGGTGGTCACATGATCGCCTGGATCTTCGGTAGGATTACCTTCAAACTTTGGAATGTACGAAGGAAACTTGGTTGGCATAGGAGGCCAACGCGGATCATGACATATTGGGTCATTCAACAATATTGATAGGTATGGAAAATGCAATGTTGCCAGAAATAGTAGCTTGGGCTATTGAGTATGTACAAGAGGAAAGGAGCCTGGAGTTTGGCTAGCACCAAGTTGACAGGAAAAATTAGGTTTTTGACTAGGGTTCTGTTAAAGACCATGGCCGTGGACAGTGTACAGATACTGCACTTGTTGAGACGTCATCAACTGACTCTCATAATTTGACGTTGAGGGATGGGAAGTGATTTCTCCTGATGTTGCATTCCAAAGGTTTTGGAAAGGGTTACCCATTGCCGATCCAATGGGCATAGGTATTGATGCTTGCCCCAGGTTCCATTGGCCATGGAAGGGGTTTCCCCCAGTTGACATCCCTGATGAGGGGATTGATCCTTGCCACGGATTCCAGGATCCTTGATAGTTTTTTTCCCCCTATGCAGGAATAGTACCCTGCACTGGATTTTGTGATCCAAAACCAAGGTTTCCCTCGACCGAGATGGCAGCTGATGATAATGCGTTGTTACCAAATGAAACGAACAAAGAGAATGGCAAATAATCCACCGACGAGGTGTTAGAAGAAATTCCTTGACTACCTGATACAAACAAGTTGTAGTTCATGTTCGGCCAGGCAGGCTGCTGGGGAGCACTTCCTAGCGAGGGGGACGATGGAGGTATATGACCCCCACCGTAAGGGAAATCATTATAGGGGGCTAAGGTGCCCCCCATGGAACCTTGCAGAGGATATTTAGAGCTCCCTACCCCCAGAACCATGGTATGTAGGGTGGAGTAGGATAGGACAAAGTTTGTATCAAATCCAGGCATCCCGTATGAGAACGAAGGGCCTATCGCACTCTGGGTAAATGAAGTAGTGATCTTCGTCGTAGATGGAATCAGACCACTTCCCAAAGTAGAGGCGATCGATACCATGGTGGTCCAGATAGATGAAGATGGGTTGGGAGGCGGAACGCCCCCTATAGTGGCAACTGTATAGGGAGTGTGAGGATTCCCTGACGAAGTAGTAGCATTTACTTTCATCGCTTCTTGTAGGATGATTTGATGCTCGTGATGAGTTATCCTTGGAGGGACAACTTGTACCATGATGGGAATCGACAAGTTAGTGACAAGAGAGTTATACGGCTTGAGATCTTGCGCTCCAAGGTCAGAAATCATAGGCTCCTCTAGATTTGAGAGTTCTTCTCTCGGGGAGGACTCAGGTACAGTTTCCTGGGGCCTGGTTGCCTCAAATGACCCTTGTTGGTCAAGTCTTCACCTTCGTGGTGGCGGGGGTGGATCCAATTCAACCGACGTCAGTCCTTGAAGCCTTCAAGACCGACGTAGCTCTTGATCTTCCACTATGTGAGAATATCAACAACACACTAGGGATTTTACGAATGTTGAAGACCAACACACACTAGATAGAGTTCCTATGAGATAAATCAATCAAACCACTAGCTAGTTGGAAGAATAGTTACACCAGCCAGCACTAGAGCAACTTATCGGTGCAAGTGTAGCTCGAATACAGAAGCACCCTCCCAGTATACTCTGCAAATCATGGCCCGATGTCTGTCCTAGGTACTGCGGTATACCCCCGCAGTCACCTGTGTAAGTCACTAAAATAAAGGAAACTAGGTTTCCAGTGCACAAACAATCACCAAGAGGGTATAGTCGATAGTCAGGTGGACCGTAATGAGCAGGGCATCAAGCCCAAAACCTATCGAGGGTATTGAAGGAAAGTGTTCTAGAAGACGAATGAGGACCTCGAATGGATTCGAGACCCATGAAGTTCCGTGGAAAATGTGATCAACATAATCCCAAGATAAGTCCTCTATATGTGTTCCCCACTATGCTTGGTCTGACTTTGGAGGGATTATCTCTGTTACCTTTCCACATGAGACCTCGTGTTTAGTCCCTGTGTTAGAGGGGGGTCCTGGATAACTTCCATGTTTACTGTAATTTTTACACTCCTTAGAATAGACTCGTATGTTTGTTTTATAGCCTTGAAGAGTTTCCTCTCCAACCTATATCAAGGCTCTAGCCTAGACTAGTTGATGGACCCTACAAAAACAAAGTCTAATAAATTTTAATTAAGCATTAATTTTAAGTGGTTTGTCTTAAAGTCAAGGAAACAGAGATGAAACTAGTGGTGTATTTTAAGAGACGAAAGAGAAGAGCATTAAATGAAACTGAAAGCAAACTACTTCTTTTTGACAAATAAAGATTTTCCAATTTAAACTCTATAACCAGCTTTTCTTAACTACTTTTTCTAAGATCTTTGAAAAGAAGAACTCAAAACACAATTTCACTCGACTACGAGCTACTTAGTGTTCTAAGAATTCAGTAAAGAACTTAAGAAAGAACTTTTTCTCCTGATAAGAAAAGACAACTAACCTAACTACTTACCAAACAAGGAAATGAATTTTTTTTTTTTTTATGCTTCAAAATAAGATACTTGAAATAACTTCTTTTTCTATTCTTCTAAAGAAAGTGAAAGGTAAAAATTAAAGACAAGACAAGACCAAAAACCAACTTCAGGTCTACTGCGGATCACAGGGAGTCACTGACAATACTAAACAGACTGATCAGAAAATACTCACTAACTCGTCTTAAACCCTTACTAAGAAAACACAAGAAATCTTGATAAATAAATAAGCTAACTGACGTCAAACCCAGGCTAAATACTATAACAACAGGGACCAGGACTAGATCAAGAAAACCCCCGAGATGTATGACTTCATTCAGGGAAGAGGTTGACTACCTCTTCTTGAAAAAAGACTTTCTTGACACAGACATGCTACTAACACTTACATAGCCTGTGTATGTACACGGGCTGTCCAAAGGTAGGGCACGTATGTAAGTGTGCAGGCCCACTGCAGACCACATACACCTCTATAACTTCTCAAAAATAAAACTAATAGTCAAGACTAATAAGGAAGGGAGTACTGGTATGGAAGACCAGAATCCCTCGAAGACACAACAACTTACAGAAAACTCAAAAAAGGTAGTCTAAACGAAGTAAAACACCCAAAACGATATCCCCTAAAAACCCTAGAGGTGTTATCCACAATTTTGGTCATTGTGATGATGTCATGGTGATGTCATGGTGATAGCAAATCAAATTCCTCATTAAAGAACTCCTTCCTGAAGAGGGTTGCTCTTATCTATTTCCAGAAGTCATGTTTTGAAGATAGTTCACAGGCTACATATATACTCTCCTGCGGGAATCCTTCATTCTCGCAGGTTGCATTCAACTAAGATTCTCGAACCTTCTAGAAGGGAATCTTCTAGAAGGGTGAGTTGGTATTCGAATGGTTGTTCAGAAGCTGGCATTCCAGATTTATTGGGATCATTCTTATCCTAGCAACTAACCTATTCTCTCTTATAAATTGATGAGATGACTACCCCTATCCTAGCAACTAACCTATTCCTCTTATAAATTGATGAGAATAATCATGTAAAGGGTTAAGAAGAAAGACAATAAGTTGGCAAGTTTGAGAGATCTATTGGAGAACTAGTACATGATTGTATGGAGAAGTGATGCTACAACAGATAGAGACAATAGCAAGGTCATCTTATGTGGCTGATTTTCTTCATGCATGAGCGCGGTGGTGTCGTAACTAGAAGCCACTGGAAAGGAGATCTACCTACATCAAGGCCTGTGTTGTATATTTCTCTTTATTAATTCAATATGAATATGTCCCTTTCCCATAATGATGATGTCATCTTATTACATGATTCCTTTGATTAGATTTATATTATATTATTTACTATCATTATTCGACATCGCCACAAGAGCATCGGCAGAGCAAGGAACAAATGAGACTGAGAGCTGCCTATAAGGTATGTCCACTATCCATTTCTCTTAGTTCATTCAATAGTCTAGATCTAGGAAAGAGTAGTATTCTGTCTTATTTTGTTCTAACTTCATGTGGAAGTTAGGGAGATATGTCTCAGGTCCAAGACTCAATTTAATTTATCCTCGAAACAAGAGTATTTCCCCAATATGGTTTCTCTCAATTCTACCATAGCTGGAAAACCCCCTATGGACTACAATTTTAGGGTTCGAATCGAGGTAGAGACAAATATCTAAAGTCTCATACTTTTAACAACCAACGCATAATGTTCACATTCATGCATAAAATACAAAGTATATGGATCCCTGTATCCTACCTTAAACTCCGCGTCCTGTGTCGATCCCTTTGCATTCGGTTTTCTCCTCGACCGCAAATATCCTCCCAAGGCTAACTTGCATTCACCAAAAGACAAATAAAAAACTACGTAACATGCATATTATATATGAATTAGTGAGTTAGATGTCATAATAAATGTAAATCAAACATAAAGATCGAACACATCATATGGCGGTGATAGAAAAAGTACTTCTTTATATTAATCTCACAAAGTTACTTACAAATGAGACTGATGACTTCTCCTCCTCTAACCTCGGTCTCTGGGATCCTCTTCACCAAGTTCCAACTTCTTCCATCAATGACATTTTTTCTCCTCCTCACAATTCTCTAGGAAATGACATAGGCTTGCGAATAAGGAAAAAGGCAAGAATAAGGGAATTATGGCTCAAAATTCAATGTGGCCGCAAATTCTTGGGGGCGTAAAGTGGGAATGGGTTGAGTTTCACTGTTCTTATTCTTAGATTTAGAATGAGACCCCAACACCTCCTTTTCTATGACAAAGGGATGGTTATTTGGTTTAAGTGTGATGAGCTATAGGTGGTGGGACAATTTGAAATTACCCAATAGCCCGTAATCTCAACAAATTCCTTTGCAACTTTTAATTTTTACAACTTTGTGAGTATAATGTAGCCGTGAATGGTGTAGATAGCATTTACATGAGCTTTGAAGTGGTGCAACAAGCTGCAGGTATCGCAAAGTAATCATGCGGTGTTCTACATCTCAAAATGTGGTTTTAAGAAGAGCCGCCGCTGATGGCTTGGCAAAATATTAAGTAAGATGGCCTCGATGTGTATGCATGTATGGTGCAATTTTGTTAGATTCAAGTATGCATGTATGGTGCAATTTTGTTAGATTCAAGTATGCATGTATGGTATGTAGGTTATAAATAAGAATATATTAGATTTTAGGATGGAAGTGGCCTGAAAAATTCATCAATCTTGTCTATCAATATGATTCCCCGAATTTCTAAGGCAGAGGTATGAATTATTTTTATATC
Source organism: Picea sitchensis (assembly GCA_010110895.2). NCBI lineage: Eukaryota > Viridiplantae > Streptophyta > Pinopsida > Pinales > Pinaceae > Picea > Picea sitchensis. The sequence goes on along the minus strand of SNQJ01S0083365.1, from coordinate 20,697 downwards.
TTTTCATGGAAAAAATGAACCAAGAGTTGTACTGCCTTGCTATTTGAGTAACAAACATCTTGTCGATATGGATGGAAGGAAGGATTTTCCTTGGAATAAAAATCCTTATGACATTGTAATTCTCTGTTTGTTCCAGTGTCCTCTTCCTATCAAGGAACTTACTCACTTTACATCCTCACAAGTCTTTTCCAAACAACAAACTTTTAAAAACTTAGACAAAGTCATTGAAAACTTCATATGTCGTTGGGAGGCTTTATGCCTCCATAATGTTTCACACCAAAAGGTTACTAGGTCGAATTCAAAGTTTACCTTCTTACATAGATACACTAAACCGCAAGCAATGTGCTATCGTGGAAACCAAATAAGAGGACATAAATAATTTCTTCTCCTTCTTGTATTGTGACAATAATTGGGAAGAGATTTCAATGAAATCAACTTGCCCCAATAGAATATGGGTCTGCCTCTGTTGACTCATGAAGTATAAAATGTAAAGAATCATGCAGAAATGTTGGTTCTAGTTTATTGTCATGTTACCTTCGTGAAAAGCCAAGAAATTTCCCAAAAAGGATTTTTGAATCAGCTAACCTGCAATCTTGTGATGTCCTTGGGGATGGTCACTGGGTTATTCAAGAAATTTGATAATAAGTCCAACCCATTTTCATGATTCTTTAAGAATTCTCTCTCGCATTATTCACCTTTGAAGGTGGGCCTTGGCTCGTGAAGTCTCAACATCTTACTAAATAATTGGTGGTGACAAAGAGATGTAAACAGTCTCAGAATTGAATTATCCAATGGGTTTGGAATATATCTCCTCGATGCACCAGAAACCAACTCCCCACGGTCTAAACCTCGACACAAACTCTACTTTGCACCTAAACGCCCGTGACATTTTCTCGAGTAGAAGGATGAGTAGTAAGAATACGTTCGGACCAATCGAAAGTTCCAACCTCACTCAAAATGTTCAATGTATCTCCACAACAATGTTGTCTAGTTTCTTCCATAAGTTGATGAAAACGTTCATTTTCTCTAGGTAATCTTTAAAATGAATGCTTGAGAGGGATAATATAATCCTCCATAAATCCCGATTTAATGTGTTTTAATAGGATGTCCTTGAGCCCTTGTTTTTAATGACAACCTTTATAGGACCTAGATAATGAGTTATTAGCATTTAAACCATACCAAATGTGTATTGGGAAAACATGAAGGTGGCGGAGATGAATGATAGAGAAATAGGATTTGAGATTTTTATGAACCTACCAACCCAGGAACCCGCCAACCCACGACTGCAAAAGGTTGGAAATCGGCTAAGTGTTGTGATGCAGTCAGAAAGACTCAATGTAGGAGGAATGAGATACTTATAATTTGGGGGAGTCCAAGGGTCAGTTTAGAATGCATAATCTGATGCAAAACCGTATATCACTGAACAAGTGGGTAAGGAGGAATTCGACCGCCAACCTGTGAACCTGCAATGCAAAAATCGGGCTGAGTATAAGACAGCACATGGTTGGTCGCATCAGGATGTGAGGGTGTGGATGGAGATGAGGATTTGTAATTCCACCAACCCAGGGACCCAACATTATGACAAAATTACTAATTATAGAACTAGAAAGGGAGATTAGAAGGGGAAAAAGAAAGGAGAAAATGGGGTAAGTATAGAATATGGAAAAGAAAGGGCGAAAAGAAGTTGGGAAAATAGAAAAAGGGGAGGGAAATTTAAGTGAGAATTTATCTCAACAATAGGATCCAACAATGGGATGATAACCTCCTGTGGGTTGTCAATAATCCATAATCTCTCGTGATCAGGTGCTTCCACCGATTGGGCTATGGAGTTAGAGTAAGAATATACAAATTGAACAAAAATAAAATTATACAATGAGAATGAAAAAGTCTTAGGAGAAGAAACCTTTCAAATGTTGCTTGTTGACAATAAATATTAATCTTTTTCCCTTCATATCTTGGAGCATGTATGATTTAAAACTAAATATATTCTCAACGACATATGTTCCTATCCATAGTGCTTAGAACTGTGTATGCATGGATGAATTCTCCTTGTCCTTGTTCCAAAGTAACACCAACTCTCCCTCTTGGAAAGTTCTTCTCAGTTGTACTCAAATCAAAATATATTTTGACATTTTGTTGCCTTTGATAAGTTCAATCTGTGTGGATTTTCTTCGTTCTTCTTCCAACTTCAAGAATTGGTTGATCCTCCTTTGATGGATGAGTTGTCTTATGTATCCTTGGTATTAACCACATAGATTAATGCATTGAGCTCTAGACTAATCGACATTTTTGCCTCTTTCCCATAAACCAACAGATATGGAGACATCCATGTGTTATCCTTCGGGGTCATTCTGCTTTCCCACAATGCATCCGCCATCTTCGACAATTCCTTTGGTTTCTATTAATGGTTTTCTTTAGTATCTTCACACAAGTGTTTTGTCTGTGGATTTAGCAAGGCCATTACCTTGTGGATAATAATTTGATGATTTACCCATGATGATTATATATTTTCCACAAAACTCCGTGAAATTTGGACCCATGAAGATCGAACCATTGTCTATGATAAATTTATCAAGGACACCAAATCTCAAAAAAATGTTGTCTTTGAGGAATTTAATCAATTCTCCAGCATCATCCTTATTTAGCGCCACCGCTTCTGTCCATTTCGTGAAATAATCAGTAGCTATTAGAATGTACATAGGCCCCAGTGATAGACTTTGGATTAATCAGCCTTCAACAACATCAAGTCCCCATTAGAACAATGGTTGTTCTACCACAATGGGCTACAAATGCATCATGGATTTCTTCATTTTCCCTGAAAAACTGTTGGCATGACAAAAAATTCCTTATTGTGGCATACGAGTCTCTGAAGATTGACGGACAGTAGAATCCTTCTTTGATTATTTTGTTGGTGGTTGTAGTAGGTGAAAAGTTTCCACCACATATTCCCCAAGGAATTCTTTGATTAGTTCTTGGTCTTGATTTTCATCGACACATCTTAGCAATATACCATCAAAATTCCTTCTAAAAATTATGTCAGCAATCAACACGTATTGATTTACCTCTTCATCTTTAGTGTCCTTCGCTTCTTTGGATTCATGGTGACAGGAAATTGGTCGGACCTTGAGTAGAATATAATATCTTTGTATCACTCTAAATCAACTAATGGTTCTCCGACTAAGATTGAAATCATCCCATCGACTGAATCCCCATTCATGATGAGCTTGTATAAACCTTGTCCTTTGATTTTTAATGGTTTAATCTCAATATCATATTATTGTATCTTTTCCAACCAGTTAACCCATTTTCCTTCTCTCAACTATTGATTTATAAGCATCTTCATGGGTGATGAGGGAACATAAGCTATACTATGAGAGTTTGATATATACGTTTGAAAATGTGCTTCTTCTTTTACAAGAGACAAGGCTTGTTTCTCCAATTATGAATATCTCAACTCATAGTCGTGTAGGGTTTTTCTCATAAAAATTATTGGGATTTATTCTCATTTGCTATATTTCTGGGTGAGTATGTATGCAACAAATGTCTCTCAAAAGAAAATGAATAGATGATGAAGTCTCTTTGAAAGTCTAGACTAATGAGGATGAGAGTAGTGGTGATTTATCCTTTGATATTGTTGAATGCCTCCTAAGTATTTGTTGTCCATTCAAACCTATGCTACTTTTTCAACAACAAATTGATCATCTTTACGATGCTTACGTAGTCAGGAACAAATCTTCACACAAAGTTGATTTTTTTGAAGAATGACTGGACTCTCTTGGATGTTGAGGGGTTGAGCTTATTTATTACTTTGATTCTTGTAATCTATGTGTAAACTCCTTCCTTTCATAGCCCAACAATTTTCCTTGAGTCACATCAAACAAGAATTTCTTTTGAATTCAGAGAAATGTCGATAATATACATCTTTCAAAAACCTTTCTAAAATGATGGATATGATCCTCCCTTTCTTTGAATTCACTATCAAGTCATCTTGGTAGTCTCCATAAAATTTCCTATCAAACCATGTTGAACACCTAATTCATGTCCCTTTGGAATGTGGTCTATAACATTCTTCAAACCAAAGGTTATTCTAGAATATGCATATGTATTCCATGGTGTGATAAATGCTGTCTTTTCCCTATCTTCCCCTTACCATCAAACCTCGGTTATATCCAAAGAAACCATCCAACATGGACATTAGGCCGATCCAAGAACTTGCTGTCAGAAACTCCATGTTAGGGTAAAGGAAAAATTATATATTTTATGATTGCTTTGTTAAGGTCTCTGAATTCAACACACATCCATATTTCCCAATTATTTTTCCTTACAATCACTGGATTTGAAATCCAGTATGAATGTTTGATGGGATAAATTATCCCTTCCTTCTCCAACTTCTCCTATTCAATTTTTACCAATGATTTCAACTTGGGATTCATCATCATCCTTATTTTTGTTTCACTGTTTCAATTTCTTCTTCCTTCAAAGGAATGATGTGTTGGAATATAGTTTTATCGTGAGGATTTCAAATCATCAAAGGCTGGTCCAAGCTTAGCACATCATAGTATTCTTTGAATAAGGCAATATATTGGTCAACTTCTTTAGTTGTGCAATCAACCCAAGTTGACATATTTTTGGGACTTGTTTGTTCCAATATTGAATTTTCTCGTTTCTGGGGCTTTTCGGACTGAAAATTATTCAAGGAGATTTTTGGCATGATCATATTTTGTAAACAAATATTCAAATTTTTGTATAATATTTTGGTACACCATATGAGTTATTGTCTTCTTCATCATCATCGCTTTTAAAAAATTCCAGCTTGTTCATCATTCCTCAAATACTCTGTAAGTACTCTCAACATTATCGCACTCCATGGTCTAAACTTCTTTCTACCTAGAAAGAAGTTTTTCTTTGGACATTGTCTGGATTTGATAATGATAATGCCACAATGAATCTGCCTTGTGATTCTTGTTCCTAGGAATGAAAGAAATGTTGAAGGAACTGATAGATTCCATCATCTTGTTAACTCTTTTGAAATACAGCCTTTAAGTCTTCATTTTTTATTTTATACCTCAAGGTAACATGATTTATGAACAAATATGAGTATCCAGTTACAACTAGATGTTCTATTTTCATTTCTCATGCAAGGATGATCCCCTGAATTAAGGCTTCATTCCGCCTCATTATTGGTGCATGAAAACTCCATTCTTACAACATGGGGATGTGTAGTTTTATTTGGACTTACAAGAAAAATCCCAACTCTTTTCCCTCAGATTGAAAAATCTCCATCGAATGACATCCTCCAATAACATTCAAACAAATGCTCTTGATTCTCCATACATTGAATTTTCTCCTGGATTTCAATCTGTTCCATGTCTAAGATAACATAGTTTCCAATCCCCGACATTTATATAATCTTCCATGAATTGATTTTCCTTCTTCTTGAAAGAGAAGGGGTTTCTAGGTTCACGGGGTACTCTAATCATCACTCCCTCCTTTCTTGGTAGCATCATACAACTTCCATCACTCATTATATATCCACCATCATGGATGTCCAATCTCTTCCCAAAGACAACTCCATAGGCTGGGAAGGTCTACCACAATAACATTGAAAACTATAATAATATGGGGAACCGTCATGATTCAAGAATAAAAATCTTTGATTTCTCCATAAGATGTCGGAACTTTTCTAGAATCGATCGTATATATGATCCATGGGTTTCATAATGGTAGTGAAACTCATGCCCAATGCTTCCATGACCCTTAGTGGCATTATATTATTTTTCGCACTAATGTCAACTAAACAATTATGTAAGGAAACATCGTGGATTTTAAATTGAAATGTAGAAGGGAGAAATTTTACCTTGGAGCTTGGTAGTTGACGCCTGCTCACTTTTGTTTTGGACTGGTAACGACAAATTCAACTCTTTCAGATGGATCATCCAATAACTTCAAAATATTATGTCTTTGCTGGGGAATTTTCACCACTTCCATAAAAGGAAAGGTTATCCTCAATTTACTTAGGTCTTGCATGAAATTATACATCATTTGAGGGAGTTGGATGCCAGGTGTTTCCTTTTGGTTTCATTTCCATACATCACTTTATCATTTGACACTTTTTCATTTGTTTTTTCTTTTTCTTTTTTCTTTTGTTTTCCCTTTGTCGAGTCAGCCTTCATTCTTGGTCTTATATATAAAACCCTAAGGGTATGAGCGACGCTCTCTCATGAAGTTGGGATTGTTGTCAACCTCTCCAAATATATACATGACCACTTGCATCCGGGTCGGTACGCCGAGCTCCTTAATGTAAGTAGTAATTTTCTTTCTCAATCACTTTCTCATCATATACATCATCCAAAATAGTTGTGTTCGAAGTAAGTTGTCTGAGAACCCTTGTTCTTTTAGGGTTATCAGTATTCTCAAACGCCACTCTTTTTTCTGTGGGAGGGTTTCTCCTTTTCTCCCAGATTTGGCATGTACTCATCTCCCTTCTAATATGGTTATTCGGTTCTGCATTTCTTGATAGTTCCCATTCATTTGTGCAGCTTCAATATTTTCTTTGTTTCATGGTGGCCTCTGTGATAGGGTCACCTTACATCGTGCATGGTTGCCACCTTTGAAAAATACTCCTCCCATTGTTTGATTTTGAATTGGTCAAGGCTTATATTCTTCGTCGTTCTTGAACTAGAAGCTCTTTGATTATCAATACTTAATCCCCCTAGTTGTATCTGTACTTTTCCCAGTATGATGTCAGGGTCAATCTACTTCATAATCATAATTTCTCCATCTCAGTGGATTTAATCATTTCTCCTCCAAGGTATCCATTTGGGATGTTCTGATGGCATATTTCACATTTGGGGGCATTGCATTGTTATAACAACCGGGAATGACTAGGCTCATTTGGTGTTTTATCTTATGGGATTCTACTCAAGGTTTTGTTGAACCTAAAATTGAAATCTCATATCCTTTCATTCTTCATCAAACCAACTGAAAGTGAAATCAAATGGACAAGGGTATGATAAGAAATTGGAGGGGCGAACATAGTCAGGAACATAGTTTTGAGTTCATTAAATGAGTGAATTGATCTGTTTGGAAATGTTGTATACCATTCATACACTCTTCCTGATAAGGTTTGTAGAAACAACCTTACCATGACATCATCGCGGATCAACAAGATGAAAAATCACAAACATTAAGAAATAAGTGTATATGCCTCTTTGCATCGATTGATTCGTCTCTGAAACATTCTCTCATAGTCTTTAGATAGTGCGGGAGATCATGCTACTCACCTATGAGATTTAGAGGGGAATATCTTACCCTCATTCGATTTTCAAATCCTGGATTTCCTCGGATTTCAGGAAAGCATGTCTTCCACCTCCTTGTCTCTCCCTCATGATGCCTGCTTTGGGGTTGTTTGTTTCTTTCTGCCATGTCTGGGGAGACTTCGGGTCTAGAATTTTCACTTCTAATGATAGAGAGTTTCTTGCCTTTACTTCTGGTAATGGGTCTCTTTGTATTCGTCCAACTTCAATCCCGACAATGTTCTTGTGCTACCGTATCCAACCTTTGATTTCTTCAGTATTGTCGTTCCTCTCTCCTCTGTTTTTGGAGGATTTATATTTCTTCTTCTTGGACTAAGATCTCTCCAGACCCCTAACTCTTCTCGAAGTTTGGGTTGCTACCATCATATTGTACAAATGGTGTAAAATGCTTCGTTGATAATTCAATCCACTTCCAAATAAGCACTAATTCCAAAGTCATATTTCTTCTTCATAAACATTGGGCTGTTCTAAATTATCAATTCATGTCCCTAGTATGGTCGCCAAAAATGTTGGCACTTGAACCCGTCAGGACCGAAATGACAACCCTCAGAAGAGGCAATCCTCTACATTTTTATAGAGGTGGTACTCCTCACATTTTACTGTGGGACCCCTAGGTCCTTAGGAATGAGAATTCCTATAAGTCCATCATGGTAATCGTGTTGTGTGCCAAAGATGAAAATGATTCTTTTTATTTTCTTTAAAGTTCTTGAGAATGGACCATGAACCACACACACTCATACAAATAAAATAAATAAAACAAAATTTCCTCACATCCATCATCATATAGTTGGGCTTAAAGATTTATGATCACATAAAATAAGAAATGACTGCATGCATAAGAGAACTCTTGATAGAGTGTGATACATGGGAATCTCAAATATAATGATATATCAACCTCAAATACTTTTATATTTAGAAAACCGGGTTACAAAGTACAATCAATATTATTCCCAAAATAGCTCTTGGAATTTCCTAAAAAATATATAGTTTTATTACATATTTTCGTGACCATATAATTTGATTTTCCACAAGGAAATTCATTTGTATCGACATTTCAAATCCTTTACGTGGATTCATCTTCAGGATATATTAGTCAATGATAAGGGTATCATGCCAGAGTTATAAATATGATTCTAGGTTTTAGTTTCTAGGTTTCTCTCTTAAGCTTCTAAGTTTCTCTCTTAAGTTTTAAAGATGACCTACCTATTTTTCTCTGCATTTTTCATATTTAGAATTCTAGCATGCTACCCTTATCATTGACTAATATATCTTGAATATGAATCTAGGTAAAGGATTCAAAACATCGATATAAAAAATGAATTTCACTGTGGAAAATCCAGATAATTCAAAACTTACACGAAGGAAACCTAAAACAATTATTACATATTCTCTGAGATTTAAACGTGTTTGTCATAAATATCGATTGGGGCCCCCTGGGACTTCATAAATAAAAAATTATATATAAGAATGAAGTTCATAGAAGGAATAAGGTGGGAGACAAAGACAACAAGACCTCGTAAGAAGAAAAAGGAAATTATCGCCTCTCTAACCTTTTTATTTAAAGAGGTGGATTAACTAGATGAAGGAATTGATAAATAAATAAGGATGTGATCAATATGAACTTACTATGATGGTATATCCTCCTTGTAACTTGCTCATTGATTTACCTTTATTTCTTTCATCAATGGTTACAGGAACCGTCTCAACTGTTTCTTGTCCCTCGGTGGATAATTTGTATATAGCTTTCTTAAACCATTCTTCTATGTAACTTTTCATTGGTGCCATGCTGATTTCATGCCGATGTTTATATTGAAAATATCTCCCTCCAAGTCCCTTAGATCAATGGAAATATTATGTAAAGTTTTGAATATCTTGATTTTTAATTGAACAGTCGACTAGCCAGGCCATTATCTCCTTCATATTAATTATACTCAAGAATGCCATAGAACTTTTCAAATGATAACCCTTTAAATACATAAACGTGTTCATCAAAGGATTTATTGGTTAGGAACAATGAGTTGAGAATCAATTTGGGGTCTTGGACCTCATTGGTGCTCCTGGCTAGGTATATCTCAGTCAGCCTTTTGAATAATTCTTCTCTCATTGTAATGGCTTGGTTGCATGCTTGGACAATGATATTCAAGTTTTTAACCTTTTCCTTCCAGCATACATTCAGTGGTTTTATCCGATTTGGAGAAGGGAGATCCTCCTCTCTTCTTCTCAACTCTATCATATTGGTAACTTTAAAACCGAAGGGTGCAACCGCGTCAAGGTAAAAACCTTATTCAGTTTTCAAATCTACCTGTAAATATTCATGGAAGGCATGTACCATCGTTCCAAAAGAGACCATGATCTTTGACATCTCCCAAGCCTTTGTAATTAATTCCATTATTTTCTTAATGTTCTTCTCCACATAGCCCTTGGATGATTTGATCAGGCTTGAAGATCCTTTAAGTTTAGATGCATTTGTGGTAGGCCCTATCATTGCTAAAGGACTGGAAAGTACTATGAGAAGCATTAAATCTTCTTCCAATTCTTTGATTCTTTCCTTTAAAATAGAGTTCTCTACTTCAAGGCCTCCATTAATAGAATCATATAGAACATCTTCAGTTTCTCGATGAATTTGGGAAATTTGGGAAGGACGCATGTTCTGTAGGTTAAACTCTGAACGAGATTTCACATTTTTATCCTTTACATCTTTTTTCTCAATAATTAAATTTTGGACTCGTAAAAAACAATGCTTTGGAATACAAAAGACCCTTCTTCATCGAAGGTCCCACTCTCAATTATTTCCATCAGAGGATTCTGGTGATCTCTGTTATCTGGATGATCAACGTTGGGGAGAACTTTATCAATGCCAATCTTGAGTTCCATATCCTTGAGGGAGAGGTCGTGGATGTCACTTTCACCTCGAGGTTCCTCCTCTTCTTGCACAATATTTTTTCTTTTCTTCCTCAAGGGAAGCTTATGGGAGCTTTAAATTTTTCCCAAAGGAGGGTTCTTATCTCCTCCTCCACCTAAATAAATGTGGGTCACTTTCTTAATTTGGTGGTTTGTTGGAGAACTTCTCCGAGATGTTGTACTTTTTGGAGTGATAGTTGGGGATTAGGAACTCTTCTCACCGGGACCTTTTCCTTTCTATTTGTACAACTCATTGGTGTTGAGTATTGTTTCCAAGTCGTCAGTGTCATGACCAAGACTTCCTGAGTCATTATCTCCTTCTTCATTTAGAATAGTATTAATAAAATAATTGTTGAAGCCAATTTCCTGTAGATGTTCTACAAAAATTCTGCTAGGGCCGAACCATTTTATCCTTTCAACATATCTTAGATTTAGGCTGTGGAAGTGGCCTGCAAATTCATCAATATTTTTCATATTTCTAAATATGAAGTTCCCAACTTTCCAAGGAAGAGGTATGAATTTCTTTTTTTTTTTCATGGAAAAAATGCAATCGGTAGTTGTATTGCCTTACTATTTCAGTAACAAACATTTTGTTAGATATGTGGCATGGAAGGAAGGAAGTATTTCCCTTGGAACCGAAAATCCTTATGAAACTATAATTTTCCATTTGTTCCAGTGTCCCCTTCCTATCCAGGAACTTACTCACCTGGTTAGACATCCGGGGGGTGTCCTTTCCAAACAACAAACTTAAAAAAAATGAGACAAAGTCATTAAAAACTTCATAAAAATGTTGTGAGGCTTTGTGCCTCCATAATGTTTGATACCAGAAGGTTACCAAGTTGAATTCACAGTTTACCTTCTTACACACATATAATATCGAAAAATGACAGCAATGTTCTATCGCAAAAACCAAATAAGAGGACATAAATAATTTCTTCTCCTTATTGTATTGTGACAATTAGGAAGAGATTTCAATGGAAATCAACTTTCCCCAATCAAAGATGGCCTTTTCCTTGACTGTAAACTATAAAATGTAAAGAATCATGCGGGAAATGTTGACTGTAGTTTCTTCTCATGTTACCCTTGTGAAAATCCATGCAATTTCCCAGAAAGGATTTTTGAATGAGATAACCTACAATCTTGTGATGTCCTCGGGGATGGTTGTTGGGTTCTCCAGGAACTATGGTAATAATTCCAACATGTTGTGATGCTTCTTTAAGAATTCTCTGCAATCTTCACCCTTGAAGGTAAGCATTGGCTCAGGAAGTCTCAACATCTTACGAAATACCTGAGGCAACAGAGAGATATGAGAATGGTCCTACAATTGAATGATCCACTGGCTTGGAATATATCTCTCGATGCACCAGGAAACCAACTCATTACATTTGAAAACCTCTGGGACGCAGTCTGCGCGCGCAATTTCAAATGTCCAGATTACTTCTTCCTTAATAGAATGGGATGAGTAGTAAGAATATACTCTGGACCACTGAAATTTCTAGTCCTCGTGCAAAAAAATGTTCAATGTATCTCTAAATAACTGTTTTTGAGTTGCTACCATAAGTTGACAAAAACGTTCCTTTTCTCCAAATAATGTTTAAAATGAACGCTTGAGAGGGATAATATAATCCTATGTAAATCCTAGTTTAATGTGTTTTAATAGGATATCTTTATGGGACCTGCATAATGAGTTATTAGCATTTAAACCATACTAAATATGTATTGGAAAATGCGTGAAGGTGGTAGGGGTGGACGAGAGAGAAATAAGATTTGATATTTTTGTGAACCCACCAACTTGGGAACCTGCGAACCCACGACTGTATAAGGTGGAAAATCGGCTAAGTGTTGTGATGCAGTCGGACAAACTCATCATAGGAGGAATGAGACTTGGAATTTTGGGGAGTCTGGGGGTCAAAGTGTAGATCACATAAATTTTGGATGCAAATTGTATATCATGGAACAAGGGGTATGAGAGTTCAACCCCGCCAACCTGGGAACCCATGATTGAAAAATCAACTAAGTATAGGATAGTGCGATGGTCGATCAGACTCATGATGTGAGGGTGTGGATGGAGATGAGGATCTGCAAGTCCGCCAACCCGGGGACCCACCATTCTGAAAAAACAACTAAGTATAGAACTAGAAAGGGAGAGTAGAAGGGAAAAAAGAAAGGGGAAAATGGGTAAGTATAGAAGAGGGAAAAGAAAGGGAAAAAAGAAGTTGGGAAAATAGAAAAGGGGAGGGAAATTTCTTAAGAGGGAATTGGTGTCAACACAAGGGTAAGAAGATATTGGATCTTAGCTATACCTAGGTCTATTATAAGTTGTAATTCATATATATTTAATTTTTTTCTTGAAATAATGGAAAATAGTTCAAGGATAGAGATCGAAAGATTCAATGGCCACAATTTTGAGATTTGGAAGCTTAAAATTGAATATCTCCTTGTAGATTGAAAATAATGGAAAGCGGTTTGTCCAATAACCATTTCGATGGGTATGTCAAGGGAATAATGGGAGAAACTCAAAAAAAGGGAAAGGAGTACGATTTGATTTTTTCTTGCAGATTCAATGCTACTCAACATCTCATGTGAAGACTCGACCAAGTAACTGTGGGACAAGTTGGGAAGCTTATATTAGTCAAACTTCTTGGTAAATAAGTTGTTCCTTAGAAATAAATTGTATCTTCAAAGGATGAGTGATGGGATCTCAGTAAAAAATCATCTAAATGCATTCAATACTATAATAATTCAATTATTGTCTATGGATATTAAAATCATTGAGGAGAAGAAATGTCTTATCCTATTATGTTCTTTTCTAGACTCCCAAGATAGCTTATTCATGGCTATAGGGAGAAATTTGACCACACTAGCAATAGAATAAATGGCTGCATTTCTACTATCAAAAGAAGTGAGATAGAAGAACATGGAAGGATCAACCAAATATGCCTTAATGGTGAGAGGTCGACTAGTAAAAAAGATAAAGGAAAATTCTCCGATAGAAAGTCTAGGTCAAAGGGTAGATCTAAATCCCCGGTTCAGTCAATAAGAAGATGCTAGAAATGTGGTAGATATAGGAGTTGCAAGAGACTACAAGTCAAAGGAGATAGAAGTCAGTACATATTTCGATGAGAAGTAGTAAACTGAGAGAAAGACCACTCCAAATAAAGAAGGCAGTGTGTATCTGGCATCAACTAGTACACAGTTGGATTGGGTTGTTTGGTTGATCAATTTAGGAGCATCCTTTCATATGAAACCTCATAGAGAATGGTTCTTCTAATATGAGAGATATGAAGGGGGAGATGTGTTTTTGGGGGATGACTCGAAAACCAAAATTGTTGGACGAGGAAACGTTTGATTGATACTGTAGGATGGGAGGGGTAGACCCCTTCCATGTGTGCTACATATTGTGGGTTTGGAAATAAACTTGATATATGTAAAAAGATGAGTGATGCAGGAGTGCACACTCTATTTTGGAACGATATGTGAAAAATGGTCAAGGGTGTGATGGTATTATTAAAAGGAGTTCATATTGGAACCCTATGTTGTTAGGGAATGTTGAGTCGACTCGATGAAACAACATTGTTGTTCCTGAAGTTGACTCGATTTCAACTCGACTTGACTCAACTCAGGCTAAGTCGATACAAACTAACTTGATTTTTCTTCATCAAGTCGACCCAACCATGTTATGGCACCAGAGGATGGAACACATTGGAGAAAAAGGATTTTGAGCTATGCACAACAAAGGTATGGTTGAAGGTTTTCCTAATTGTAATTTGAAATTCAATTTTGGTGAATATTGGTTATATGGAAAAAAAATTGGGTTAGGTTCCCATCTTGAGCAACAAAGGAAAATGGGATTTTGGAATTAATTCATAGCAACATGTTTGGGCCTATACCAGTACCTTCACTTGGTGGATCCATGTATTATGTCTCCTTCGTAGATGATTTTTCTAGGAAGACATGGATATATTTCCTGAGGAAGAAATCAAAGGTTTTTTAGAAATTGAAAGAGTTTAAATCTTTTTTGGAAAACCAGACAAATACGAATATCAAGGTGCTAAGAATTGACAATGGTGGTGAATGTTTTCGAAAATAATTTGAGAATATTTGCACACAATGTGGCATATCATGCCAAAATACCACGCCATATACCCCACAACAAAATGGAGTCTCTCAAAAAATGAATAGGATGTTGATGGACAAGGAAATGAGCATGCTCAGTGGTGTCGATATCACAAAAGAATTCTAGGTAGAGGCAGTCGATATAGAAAAATATTTGGTAAATAAGTCTCATTTATCAACACTAGTCGACTCTACTCCACATGAGGTATGGTTTGGTAAGAATCCTTCACTTTCACAACTAAAAGTATTTGGTTGTGATGAATTTGTGCATGTTCTAGAGAAAAAGAGGAACATGCTAGAAAAGAAGACGGTCAAGTGTATTTTCATTGGGTACAAGGATGGAATGAAATGATATAATCTCTAGGATAATGGATCGAGGAAAACAACATACAATCAAGATGTGGTATTCAAGGAAGTCACTGGAACTTCCAAGTCTAAAGAGGTTAAAATAGGGAAAGAACGAAAGAAATTTTTGTTTGAACTGAGGAACAAAGAAGATGATTTAGATGAGTTGACTGAATCTGATGAAGAGGTAGAACAATAAACTTTGATTGTAAGGAGGTCTAAATGAGTAAGAAAACCAACAGAGAGGTATAGTCCACTCGATTTATGTTCTTCATTTGTATTATCTTCCATTGACGAGGAGCCCAAGTTGATCACAGAGGAAGTCAACTTGACAGAGGGTAAACTCTAGAAGGATTTCATGGTCAAATAAATGGAATCCTTACATAAGAATGAGACATGGGATATGGTAGAATTACCTAATGGAAGGAAAACCATTAGTAGAAAGTGGGTATTCAAGAAAAATATGAAAACAATAGGTCAAGTTGAGAAATTCAAAACTCGTATGGTAGCGAAAGAGTAGACTTCAATGAGATTTTTTCCCCTATTGCAAAATTAACTTCCATTATAGTACTAATGTCTCTAGCTGCAACATCTGATATTTGGATAGAGAAAATGGATTTGAAGACAATGTTACTACATGGGGACCTGGAAGAAGAATTCTATGTGAAACAACCTGAAGGATTTGCAATAAAGGGAAAGAAAGAGCTAGTGTTCAAGTTGGAAAGATCCCTTTATGGTCTAAAGAAATCACCAAGGATGTGGTACCAGAAGCTTGACACATACATCCTTAGTTTGAGATTTGCGTGAAGAAAATATGATCATAGTGTACATTCCAAGGAAGAAGGTGGGTGTTTCATATATGTAGCATTGTATTTCGATGGCATGTTGCTAGTAAAAAACAACATGGACGCAATAAAGGAGGTGAAAAGGTCGTTATCCTGAGAGACATGGTGGAAAACAACAACAAAGTGTTGTTGGAGAAAGTAGACACGTTGGAAAACATAATAGACTCTTTGCCAAGTATTTAAGTGTCATGAAGTTCTCTTGGTGTAAAGAGGCAATGAGAATTTCTACCCTAGGTCAATGAACATATGTTCATGTTCTCATGTATCAACAAAGAAGACAACAAGTGGGAGAATTTTGGGTTGTTATTTTCTTTGCAGTGAAAAGAACAATAATGTGATTGTCTATTCAAGGTGGATTGACTGGGTGATAAGTCGATCAACGAGTTAAGTCGAGTTGATGGTTAAGTCGAAGGATGAAGTAATCAACTGGGAAGTCGATGTCAAAGTGATCGATGGGAAGTCTAAGGGTCAATAAATAGGAGGTTAAGTGGAAAATGACTAAATATCGACTGGAGGTCGAGTGGTAGTCGACTATAAAAAAAATCCTGAGATTTGTGGGATTGCAACCAATTATCTATGTGGATATGTAACTATTTTTTGGCACCATGATTTAGAGTTTTTCATGTTGTAAATCCTATAAATAAGGTGAATTGTAATTTTATTAGATTGATGAATCATTTAGGAGGTTGTTGCTAGTCATGCATATGTAAGTTGAATTAGCTACAGGGTTGTTCTTGTGTAAATCAAGAGAGTATGATGGCGATTATGTCAGACAGTTGGTTTAGATTGATGGACATTTGGTTTGGATTGTTGGTTGTCATTGATGTCAACCTTTGTAGAGTGATATTGTATATTGATGTCAAATATTAGAGATTGATGTCAACCCTTAAGTATGTCTGGTATCTCTAGAGGTATGGGTAAGGAACCCAAGTTTGGTTGAGTAATAATGTAATGAATATCAGTGGATATGCAGGTAATACTATTCTATATGGATAGTACATGTCATGTCATTTCTATTGTTATGTGGAACGTCACATAACTCCTCACGGTTAGAGAGTTATGGCCTTGTGAAGTTGGAGAACCCTCATGAGTTATCTAGAATCCCCTAGAAGGTCAAAGAAGTTAAATTATTCTAGAAACTCCTAGAATAATTTCACTAGTCAAAGTGGGTGAAACTAGGAGTTAAACATGGGTATAGTTGTTGCATTAAGAAAATAATTAAAAATAAATTAGTTATAACAAGAAGTTGTGAGTTTGGTAATTATGGTAAAGTAGTTGTGATGAGAAGATTGAATAGTCAAAGTGGTTGACCAATAAATAAATTAAATAATAAAGTGGTTACAACACAAAGTTGGTTAAGTGGAAAAAGTGGCTAAGTGGATAAAGTGGCTAAGTGGACAAAGTTGGTTAAGTGGACAAAGTGGTTAAGTGGATACTTCTAGAGGAAGCTACTTGGAGAGTATAAATAAGAGAGAAAGGGTATCCCATTAGTATCCATTGAGAATATTGAATATCTACAAGTGACTGAGGTAACCAAAGGATATATAATGTGAATTTTAGAGGGAATATGAAGTAAAGAAGGCCAAAATTCAAGGGAGGATAAAGTCTTTTGATGATGCTTTCTAAGGTATGTTATTTACAGTTCATCTCACCATTTTCCCAATAATTTTTTTTCTACGATGATTCAAACAACGAAATCTAGAGGCCATTGAGAAAACATATCCAAGTAACTATGATAAAAATTCCATCTTATGGGTCGTTTCATTTTGGGAGTTACATTCCCTGGAAAATGGGTTTGTGGCTAGTCCTGAAACTAGTCTAAAACATGTGTTTTGGGTAAAAACATCATAACTTATTCACAACAGATCCAAATTTTGTAAGACCAAATGTATTGGTTATAGTACAGTCTATAGTATGTTTTATACCATTTCCAGACCCATACAAAAAATATTCCATGCGGGGAATTCTCTACAAGTTCGCTCTGTAGAATAAGACAAAATTCAACAATGTATGCCATTTTTTCTATAACTCTTTTTATGGGAGGTTCCAAGCAGTGAAACCTCGAGGAATTGTAGAAAATACACTTAAGAACATTGTGTACTATTTTCATATCTTCATTCATTATAGATACATATTTATTATTATTGCAAGTTAGGGTTGTTGACTAATCCAAAATTAGTCATGTGAGACTAAAGTAAAGTTTGATGAAAATGCTAGTCTCTTGTTGTTAAAGTTAAGGAAGGTTTGCAGGCATGTGATCATATACACCAGGTATGTTACAGAGTTACAAATCATATTTGGATTATGTAATTTATGAGGGATTTTGGTTGAGGTATGTTACAAATAGAGGTTGTATAACAGTGAGGTTGTGGAACATGGTTTGATGTAATGGTTTATGGTATCGGGTTTATGGATAGAGTGATGAATTGTTAGATAAATGTTTATGGTTATATTCGTGTATGCCTTTGGTATATGGTTGAGGTACATGTTGGGTACATGGTTGAGACACGTAGTTGATGATTTGGCACATACAAGTGGTGTATAGTTGATGATATTGGTACATCTTGATGAGTCATACTTTATGTATATTTTATGCATGATTGGTACATATTTGGTGCATGTTTGATGCACTTGTTAATGGTACAGGTTGAGGTACATGTTGATGCATGGTTCGGGTTATCAGTACAAGTTGTTTGGTGTAGGTTGATTGGTATAGGTTGACAGTGACATGTTAACAATGGGAGTGGTTGATTAAGTGACAGTGACATATTTTATACATTTGGAATTTATATTTTAGGGCGATTGGATCAGGAAAGGATAAGTGGTTGTAACCACCTTCTGATTGTAGCTGCAGAACATAGGGGGTTGTAGCATCCTTCTGGTTGTAACCAGAAAATTGGGGAGTTGGAGCTTCCCTCAGGTTGTAGCATGACAATATAGGGGGTCAGAGCCTCCTTCTAGTTGGAGCTGGAGAATTGGAAGTTGGTGATTCCTTGAATGTAATTATTGACATATAAGAAAATAATTATGCGGTTTTCCCCCACATTGGGTTTCCATGTCAATATTGGTGTACTATGCATTGTGTGGATGTGTTTGTTATTGTTTATTATGAACCAATGAATGTTAATGCTTATGATATAGTAAGATATTGATGATGAACAAATGAACATGGTTGAATAAGAAAAATAATATACTTTGTGGTTTAAAGGATTAATAATTGGTATAATTGCTTATTATTGATTCACCCCCCCTCTCAGTAATCCAACAATTGTTATCAAAGAAGGTTCCTTCAGGAAACAGTTTAACCACTCGAAGGAGATCATGCATTATTATGAGAATGAAGTACCATTGTTTAATGGTCAGAATGGTTTAAAGTATGAGATATGGAGCAAAAGGACGAAAGTATTTTTAAAGGAACAAGGGTATGATATTTGGAAATTAGTTGTTACAGGATATGATAGTTCAAAAAGGGAAAAGACTACATCAAAGAAGGAACTGAAACAAAATAACAAAATTGCAATGGATTTCATTTTGGAAGGACTATATGATTCATTAAAGGACAAAGTGGGTAAATGTTCATCAACTAAAGAACTTTGGGATAAGTTACATAATATCTATTCTTCACTCATAACAGATTTAGAGAATGTCAAAGAAGATGTAGGTACATATCAAGAAGAAATATGTTGATCATGTGAAACAGATTCAGAAGATGAAGAGTAAATATTCAACATAAGTATTTTGTTTTTCTTTAATTGTGAAAAAAACAGACATCTTGAAATGGGATGCCATGAAGGAAATGAGACAATAAATCTAATTGAAATAGAAGACAATTATGAAGAAGAACTAATCAGTTCTTTGGATGAACTAATAAAAGAAATAGAATAAAACAAGTCACTTAAGAAAGAATTGATGAAACAAAAGGAAAGTGTTCACATTTTTTAAGAAGCCCAACAAGTCATCGAGAAATTAAGAACTTAGCTAGAAGAAGCCAAAACGATCGAAGAAAATCTTGAATATCAAAAGAAGTATTTGGAAACCAACATAGCAACACATAAGGAAGAAGCAGAAGTGAGAGAGAAGATATTGACAAATCATCTTAAGGAAAGAACTAACGATCTAAACCATCTTGAGTAAGATTTTGATCAAGAAGAGAAAGGACTTGAAGAATGAATAATCACATTAAAATTCCATCTTGAATAAGCGAAGAGAATAGAAGAAGTCATGAAGTCTTAGATAACGAAGAAAGAAGAAGAGGTTGAGAAGATTGAAGAAGAAGTTGTCACATTGAGAAGTAAAATCATCAAGCTCAACAAGAACATTGAAGAGAAAGAAACATTTGCATCAGTTGTAGAGAATGAAGAGAAGCACTATAGGTTGATAGAAAATAAGAATGAAGAAAAGAACAAGAGTTATGCAGAAGTACTCAAAGGAAGGAATCATGATCAACCAGAATATAATAAAACTAATAAAGATACATCTTCAAGAAGACCATCCATGTTCAAGCCACAAAGAAGCTTCAATCATGATCATGATCAGTCAATGAAGGAATTCAGAAGGACTACACCACAAAGAATATCATTCACTCCCAGGTATGTAAATTTATTTTATGGTCATTTTTTTTATTGTACTAACTTTGGACATAAGGTTGCAGATTGCAAGGATTATAAAAGAAATATTCAAGCAATAAATGATTATGTTTCGCCACATAACATTAATGTTACAAATGTGTTACACATTATTTTCGTCATCCCTATGATCGTTAATGATGTAAACCTATCTCTTGCCTTCATAGGGGTCAGTGGCCTGAGTTCCTAAAGAGAGAAGGGAGAAGAACTTTTCCTGAGAAAAGAAGTTGCATTTTCCTATGTAAAAACCTTATAAAAAGGGAAGTTCACGGGTTGCTATATAAGAAGGGTGCGAGAATGACCCATTCTCGTAGGTTTCACTATAGCTAGGGTGTGATATGTTCACAGGTTTCTCTATAGATAGGGTGCGTGAATGCCTACACGTGTGAAAAATGAGCATTTTCTCGAATCTTCTAGAAGGAGAAACTTCTATGGTGAGGTGGCATCCGAATAGTTTGGATCTTACTCACTTTCATGATTTAGTGGGATCATCCTAACCTCCTCACCTTATCCTCTTCAACTTATAAAAGGAGAGGAGTTCTCATGGAG
>SNQJ01S0083364.1:0-27473 GCA_010110895.2 Picea sitchensis | reverse complement strand
GTGGGAGACTAAGGGCTTCTAAGGAATAAGGCCCCCGCCTTATTGCGCACCCCTTAGAATCATCGTGAGCGACTGCCGCAGTCTACCCTCACGGCATCGTGGATCCTCTCAAACTAGGTAATCGTTAACCTACAGTTCGAGCCATGATGAGAGTGCTAGTAGGCTATGGCAGGGCTGTTGTCCACACCTCTCCTCAACCTCTCTGGAAATCGTGTGTGACCCCTTTACTCCATATGTGAGTCTGGTCGGCAAGCTATCATCAGCTTGCATCATCAAAAATCATGTCATAACATGTCAACATCATATCATCAAATCAATGAAATATCATAGTAAATAAATCAACCCAAATAGCACACTCCCTGACTCAATCCGGAGTCCAAGAGGTTCCATCGATGCCTCTGCATCCTCAAGGTCCAAAACCCTGCACACTCAATAAAGCTGAGTCAATAGCACCTGTCTACGTCAAAGCAGTAAAACATCATGTCATCTATCATAACACATCATAATCAAGCATAAATGTTTTAACATCATAAAAGTCCAGATCACTTGTGAGCAAGTGTCCTCAAAGAATAAGTTTTCTCAGTGTGCCAGAGCGGGATGTTACAGAGGGTCATTTTCTCATGAACGATTGTGAGAAACTCTCTTGTAAAATTTTTCTTTTTCATTAATAAATTTCCTCAAGTGGCCATGTTGGATAGCGTCGTGGATGTTTCCCAATAGAGGATTTACCACAGAAAAACATCGGTGAGTTGATATTTGATTTGGTTGTGAGAGTGGTTATTAAAGGTGTCCTTCCTCTATTGGAATACCTTGTGTTGTTTAACATGGTATCTAAGTGCATTTAAATACCCGCTCATGTTGTAGATCAAGATCTTGAAGCCATGTTGTTGCATCTCTAGTTTCTGTACTATTTCTGTACATTTCTAAACTGAGAGGACTATTCCATTGTATCCAACATGCTTCTTTCAGCTAGAAAAACTTTTCATTTCACTTGAAAAGATTTAATTTTTCCAAAGATACAACCATTTCAATGAGATCCAGAGGTGTAAAGATTGAATACACTCTTTTAAATTTTTTGTTTACAAACATAATATTTCAGTTTTCTATCTTTTTTCCTGGTTGCTACTCTTTCTAGTCTACGCATTCTATTTTCCTTTCACTCTATGTGATCTCAGAAAATAAAAAACAAAGTGGATTTTTTTTTCTTCTTGTCTAAGTATGCTCTTTGTCATGCACTTTATGCGATCTCAACAAATCATAAATAGAGAGAAAACTTGCATTTTCCAGGTAAGCTAACCGAGATATAACCCCTTGTTGTTGTAGATAAGTGAATTTTTTTTTATGTGTGAACACATACAAATATTTTTTTTTGAGCGTGCACTTCAAGGTTGTATTCCAACAACAACACCCACTATTCTCTTTCTTAGGATTATAATGTGTTTTGCACTAACTCACTTGGTTTAAATTTGTCTTATTTAATAAGATGTCTTGATTTCAAATCTCTGTTTTGTTACTTGTTGAAATTTTTTATGGATTCATTATAAAGTGCATTTCACTTAAATTATAAAAGTGAATCACTATAAAGTTGCTTTAATATTTATTTTTTAGCTACTTTTTGCATGCAAATTTAATTTTCAAAGTAACTTCATTGTAAAAGTGATTCCTACTTATTCTATAAAAGTGGGTCACTTCATAAGAAACTTATTTGTAAAATTGAGGTTATAAGAAAGTTAGAGAAGGAGGGGCATCACCATGTGGACCAACTTCTATTTTCCACATGGCTCTTTGGTTATTGTTTATGCCTATTTTTAAAGGGCATAACTTTCACATTTGAAGTCCGTTTTCAGTGTCATTTTTTTAAACAACCTATTTTTTCGAGATATTTTCATTTATATCATCAACTTCATCTTTTAAATGCATATTATCTACACGTTTTAATATGGATTCTCCATTGATCTTTAGCTTACCAGTACCAACTATTTCTCATGGAAATCACATATGAAGGATGTATTAAGAAGTAAAGAATTGTACTTGATTACCTTGGGAAAAGAACAACAACCCACTAATGATGAAAATAAATCCAATTGGGATAATAAGAATAATGACGCAAGTGGAATAACATAAATGTCCATCTCTCTCTTATTTAAGGTTTGACCTTCAAGGAATTCATGACCCCAATGAAGCTTGGGAAAAAATTCAAGCTTTGTTTGGTAAACACAATATTATTTGAGCCCACACGATAAAAAATAAGTTAATGAATTTAAGTCCCAGTGATTTTTCTTCCATTGAACATTATCTATCTAAGTTCAAAACACTTGGAATTTTATTTAAAGACAGTAAAATAGAGCTTGAGGATGCACATTGCATATATATTATTCTTGCTAAGCTTGGTAGTGCATATTCTATGTTTGTGTCTATCTTTATTCCACCAGAGAAGATCTAGGGTCTTCTTATAAAGAACCCTCTTTTGATTCCTTCTAGGATTATACGATTAGAGATAAATATAAGCTTGTGCAACTTGGAGTGATCATCATTGTCGGTACGTCCAACAAATCCTTAGTGGCCTAGTAGAAATACAAATCAAAACATCCCAAGAAGCAAAATCCTCACCAAAACAATAAGCAAAACAAGGTCCCAAACCCTCTTAGCCAAATTCTACTCCTACTAGTGACAAATGAGAAAAATATAAAATCAAGAAGGATGATAAACATTAAAAATTTTGTGGGAAATATGGTCGTGTGGATTCTAAATGTTTTAAAAATATGGAAGCCTTAGAAGAAGCACAACATCAATATTAATTCTTATTCTTCTAACTCTTCTTCTCATAGACATGCACTTTCCACTTCTGGTTTTTCCTTCAATGAAACTTCCACTTCTTCTTCTTATGAGTGGCTTATTGACTCTATGTCATCTTATAATATGGCTAAGGGTAAATCCATTTTTTCTGGTCTAAATGAATGTAACACCAAACAATTTTTTGTTGATGATGATAGATCTCTTAGTGTTGTAGGGTCTAGAAAAATTCAAGTAGATAATTGTATTCAATGATATATTATGTGTTCTGACTATTTCCCGCAACCTTCTATCATTGCATCAAATCACTCATCAGGTGAAGGAAAAACCATAGACTTTTCACCTCACCAAGTTGTAATCAAGCATTTAAAAGATCCTAATCATATTATTGCAACTGGAATTGCTGATGATCCAGGTTGTACAAATTTGAAAACTTTGGGTCATCATATTTTCCATTAGCTTTTGTTTATCATAGTGATGGCTTGAGCAAACTTTGGCATGAGCGATTTGGTCATCTAAACTATCTCTTATTACAACAACCATGTAATAAACACAAGGTGATTTGTCTTCCTATCATTTCTTGCAGAGAAGGTGTTTGTGCCACTTGTATTCTACGCAAACATCATCAGGATAGTTTTTATAAACATGCATCAACCCCTTTGCAGCTTCTTCATAGTGATTTATGTGGTTCACTTTCTTCTCCTTTCTCTGGGTGTAAATACTTTTTAAATTTCATTGATGACTTCTCCATATGCACTTGGGTTTACTTAAAAATTAAGAGTGAAGTTTTTGGCCTATAAGGCCCTTACAGAAAAACAATATGGACATCAATTTCAAAGGTTAAGAATAAATAATGGATGAAAATATGTGAACAAAAAATTTACAAGTTATTGCACTACACAGGGCATTCAAATGCACCATACTGTTCCATATAGACCATAAAAAAATGTCACTGTTGAAAGAAAGAACCACACATCAAATGAAATGGATAATTGTATGATTCAATCTAAAGGATTAAGTCTTTATTATTAGGTGGAACCCATCAACTGTGAAAATTACATAGTAAACCACACTCACACAAAGGCTCTAAAAAATATAACATTGGAAGAAGCATGGAATAAAATTAAGCCAAATGTAAGTCACTTCTGTGTATTTGGTAGTGTAGCATGGGCTCACATTCTTGATGAGAAAAGGAAAGAATTGTAGCCTAAAACTGAGAAGTGCATTTTTTTTTGGAGATTTTGAAGATGTCAAAGGTTAAAAACTTCTTCAACTTCATTCCAATGAAATTATTATTATAAGAGATGTTAAATTTGATGAAAATATCTTGGCTTGCGAGCCTAATTTGACGTTTCTTCCATCTTCAGCCTGTGATCCATCTTCGATGTTTGTGCCCTCTTTTGTTCCTATTCTGGTTTCTTCTTCATATGATGATTACAATGAGGATGAAAACATAAGGTATTCCAACAGAGGATGAAGATAAACCTTTGTATTGCCCCTAATTTTCTAAGTAATATTAACAAATTGATGAAATAACTATCAAGAAAGTGTGCAATTCATTGTAGGAATTTAGAATTGGTTATTGAATTTGTTGGCCACTTTTTTGCTCAACGATATTGAATTGCAATGAATTGTTTTTTTTTTTTATAAGTAAGAGTTTGTATTAAATATAAGAGTCCTTCTCAGAACCAGGATCCAGAGTACATTAACAGAGTCATTCGGTTGTAATTACTGAACTGCTCCGTGAGGAGAAACCAGTTCAGCCAGTCGTATATAGCAAGTAGCAAAAAAATTTCTAACAGTGCTATAGAAAGCTAAACTTTTAACTACCATGAGAGCCACTAGAACTAAAGTATGGGACAAGCACAGTATAATCTGGAACATACTCGGGCAAGATGCCAGGCCAGGGTTCCTCGATGACAAGTGTCCCGCCAGTCCATTGCATGTCCTCAGCGCTGTGGCTCTTGTCTTCGGGCACTTGGATGCTGCTGTCCTTCGTTTCTTCTGCTGCTATCAAAACTGCAATGTCGTCTCCTCCTTCAATGCGTGCCAAAGTCGCCTTCTACATGAGAGCACTCATGGCCCCTAGATTGCCTTCCTTCCCCTCGGATGGCATACTTTCTTCTGTGGAAGCGAGTTGTTGACTGCTCGTATGACCAATGGAGTTCTCGGAAACATCATGAGAATACTCAGGAGCGGCTGTAGGGGGAGTGGCTAGGAGTTGGAGGAGGACAGAGAGGCGTCCCTCCATCTGTTGGACCCAGAACTGGAGATCATTCACCCCCTCACGGAGCTCGAAAACTAAATCATGGAGAATGGCGGAGTGTTCACGCGGCAGAGTGGGAGAGGGCGTCTTTAAGTTGTGGCGAGGTCGACTATGGCGTGATGCCGGAGGAGAAGAGGAAAGCTTGACCCGGGAAGAAGGCCTTGCCGGTGTCCAGAGGGTATCAACAACAACCATGCTATCCAGAATTGGAGTGGAAGAACCAGAGGACGAGGAGGAAGTGCGGGGGCGTCATGGGTGACATGGAGAGCCCCGATGTGGACGCATGCATTGACGAGGCATGGCGAGACTCGGCTTCTGCAGAGGATCTGCAGAGCCAAGATGGAAGAAGAAAACTGCCCGAAGAACCATGAAAAATGCAGGGCCGAAATCGAAGCCACACCACCAAACGAGACTGTCGAATGAGTTCTGCATAGCGCTATGCATAGAGGTGGTCGAGAGGAGTGGNGTTAATGCCTCTCCCATCAACTTGAATGCTAGTTAAAACCCGGGGGTGGTGGCTGCATGGGGCACGAGCCGAGCACATGGCTCCGTGCTCCGCTGGCCTCCCCCTGCACCCATACCTTGCCAAGTGGCCCGCAATACCACCCCATCCGGGGGAATTGCAATGAATTGTTACTTCTTCCCTAAATATTTTCAACATGATTCCCTGTGAGAACAAACCTAATATTGTTTAAACTTATCTTTACTTATTCCTTGTCATTGGAATCCCTTCTCATTTTCTATTTTGGCTTAAACTCAAGATTTTCCCATCACCCAATTGCTTGGGAGGCATAAAGGTGCATCATGATTGATGGGGTAAATGAAATAATTTCATGCTGAGGTGGATTTATTCTATTCTATTTTTTTATGGTTTTAACGGTAACCTCATGGACACAACTTTGTGCTTGATCTCATCTTATTTTGTTGGTTAATGGTTCACTTTTCTTCATTATTTATACATGATAATTACATTGAATTTTTTTTGTTAGCACTTGTATAGTGCAAATAATGGTTCATTGTAATGTAAGTATATGCATGAGAAAGAGGATGGTGATGTGGTACCTATTTTAGTTGATGTTGACCTTAGATATAGGTGATGGTTGAATTATATTTTCGCTGACTATTTTTAATGGTGTAATATTGTTTTACCACTATGTGCATTGTGTGTTAAGTGTTGACCCTACTAGGCTATGGTTGGTGGTTGAGATATTTTATCTTTGATTGATACAATCATCGAGTTTTGATACTTATCATTGGAAAATGACTTGATTTTTCTTGATAGTTATATGGTGGTAATGTTGATGGTGTTGTGGCTTGATGGATGAAATGATTATGTGGTTATGTCAAGCTTACTAGCATGTTTATAACTTCGTGGTTAATAATTGGAGGTGTGGTGATGCTTTTACCTAATGGTTTTGTCATGGGTTATGGTGCTCACCTCACATTCTTCATGTTCATATTTGATCCTTAGTAATTTTTTTTGTATCCCTACAAAACAACAAGAGGAATAATGCACACATATTCAAAGTAAATTTTAAAAGTATTGTCAAGAAATACTTGGCACATGTTATGTCATAATCATTTCATATCAAGATGAGATACATGGTTTTAATATTATATGAGGGCAAGAATTGCATATTATATGCCACTTTGGAAATTTGGTGTATAATGGATAAATATCATGAAGAATTGGTCTGGACCATTGATTATGATCCAATGATATTATGAGACCCTCAACTAACCCCAAATCCTAAGACTTTGGGTACACTTAAAGATTTTAAGCCTCATTAATTGAGTTTGACTACCCTTACAACTTATCCTTTTAATGTTGTCAATGTTTTGAGATAATTTTGAATTCCCAAGTATCTTTGTGACTTGAAGAGTGCTTGGATGGTACTAACTTGATTTGATGGATGGTTGACTCCTAATATGTTCTTGCAATAGATTGTTTGTTTCTTTGCATTGGATGAAATTGTCAATTGATTTGATGTCTCAATTGATGAATAAGTTCAATTTGTTTTCTTCTTGCTTGATGAAAATTTAATGATCGTTGTACTTGATTGAGTTTGAAGGTTAATTGATTGCCACATATGGTTGAAGTTGATCTAGTATGTTTAAGTTCTATCAATACACAAGATATCCAAACATTATTATCAAGAGATTGATGAAGCAAAGATTAATCTTATTTCCTTGAATCTATTATTTGTTCAATATAATCATAAGAGGCATGGTGAAAATTAAATAAGTGATAAGTGGGTAAAACTACTATGAACATAGTTACCAACTTAACGAGAACTCTACAGAGTTCTCGTTTTGGGGGGGTCAAGTTTTTTACTACTAGTAGCACCCCCCTCCATTTTTAGGTGGTTTTTTGATATTTTAAATTTTCTGATACATAAGGTTTCCAGATATTTTAAATTTTCTGGTACATAGTTTCCACTTTGTTTTTTAAATGCTCATTTTTTCATTTATTTTCAACCACCAATTTTTTTTCTTTTTTTCCTCATTGTTCAATTGTTGTACACCATTTTTACCCTCATGCAAGCTCGCCTGTCCCTGTAATGTCCACTGTGACCTAGGCCAAGTCATGATGGGGTCGGGTGATGCCCCCACATCACATTAGTCCTCAATGGCTCAGCTCCAAGTCCTGGATACAAAATTAGTTATAGTATAACAATGTTATACTATAACATTGCTTAAAAATATAACAATGTTATATTATAAAATTGTTATATTATAACATTGTTATAATATGGGATCAGCCTTATATTATAACATAGTTATAATATCTATGGGACTTGGGTCGTGTCAGGTCCCAAGTAAGGGTCGAATCCATTCCCTCGACATCGCCTTCACTCTAAGGCTTGGCCCAGGCCCCCTAGATGTCCATAGGACCTAGGCTGCGACATCCATGGGACCTCAGCCAAGCCCACAAGGGTACATCACCTCATCCCCCCCACCCACGAGCCTGAACTGGGTCTTGTGGGCGTCCACAGGACCTGGCCACCCCACAAAAGTTATATGCATATATTATAACAATGTTATAATATAATTGTATGTTATATTATAACATTCTTTATAATATAGCAATGTTATAATATAACACTCTTATAATATAATATTCTTTATAATATAACATTCTATATTATAAGAACATTATACATAACATTAAAGAGACATAAGAATGTTATAATATCTTATATATTATAAGAATCTTATAATATAACAGTGTTATAATAATATAACATTGTTATGTTATAACAATGTTATATTAAAACACTATTATATTATAAGATTCTTATAATATAACTTATATTATAACATTCTTACATTATTAACATATTATCAAAAACATTTAAATAGATAATTGGTACTTGGGTAATATTAGAAGTGTGGGTTTCCTTTGTTACTCTCTTTTATTTTTGATGTTTTTCTAAATATTTTATTGAATCTTGATTATTTTCAATTTTTCTAATTTTTTTAAGTTTGAAGGGATTTTTTGCTCTTCTTTTTAACAAAAAAATTGTATTTTCGTGTTTTAAATTATTGTTTTTCAGGGAAATTTTAAATTTTTTTCATTTATTTCTAGTTTTTCTATTTTTTCTTTGTTTTTCACAATTTTGTTAGCTCATATGTTTTGAATATGGTCAATATAACAATACTTTTAAAAAATTATTTATGTTTCATTCAATGTAACTTGTATTTATTGTTTTATTATCAAAAGTAAAAAATTATTAAAAAATAACGTTGAATTTTTAAAGTATATTGTAATATTTTCATGGCATTATATATTACCTTGTGGTTTGCGTGATAATAACATTTAAAAAGTAAACATTTAAGGGGTTTTTTTATGATTTTGTTTACAGTAATGATGAGTTATTTTACCACATTATAAAAATGTGTCATTTTCATCCCCCAATTTTAGAATGGGTGCTACTAGTAACAATACTTTTCAATTTGATGGTTGATTTTGAGGTTTTGGTTTTAATGGTACCCAGTGATAAAAATACGATTTCAAATGATCTCAAAATTTAACGTTTTGAAAAGAAAAATAAAAATAAAAAACATCTTATTTGTTTTTAGGTGTCGATTTTAAGGTTTTTCTGAGCTACTATCTAAGTTTTGAAGCCCATGTTTGAAAAATGTTGTAATTTTAACCCCGTTTTAAAAAATGGTGCTACCAGTAGCACCACTTTTTGATTTGGGGGTTGATTTTGATGTTTTTTATGCAAAAATATGGGTTTTTTGGGCCAGAGTTCTCATTTTGAGGTCACAGTTCTCATTAAGTTGTTAACTATGTTTATGTAAAAAGGTGCAAATTGGATAGTGTTTGTTATTCACAAAGATAGGCAATAATTAAGGTAATGTGGTATTCAAATAGATATTGTAATGGGTACAAGTAATGCATACTATTATTTGGTGGATGAAATTATGGGTACATAAACAAGGCAATGTCATGCACAAGATTTTATTTTCAAAGATCATCAACTACTTAGCTTCAAAAACCTACAGTTTTTAGGAATAATGGTGATGGTAGTTGAAAGGGAAAGGTGGAAGATATTTTGATCACAAGAAAGGATATACCTCCTCAATATTCATCGATGATTATTTTCATTGCTTCTTCTAACAAGGTATCTCTCACCTAAACCTTTAGGATTGATGGTTAAATTTTAGTGGTGTTTCTATTTTTCCTTAGTTATTATCTAAGGGGGATATTGTGCTAGCATAATTGATTCTTATGCAATCAATAGATGATCCAGGTGGATATCGTTGGCCACCCACCTATTCCACTGGCTCGAAAAATAGTCTTCCACCTTGGCAGTTTTGTTTCTAGTTTTTCGGGTACCAAATTTCTCAGGCCGTTTTGAGGCCCTAAATAACATTTTTAGGGATCTCCACAGTCACATTATAAACATAGATAGATTTCAATGACACAATGTGTAGTACTCGGATAGATCTTTCCAAAAAGTTATTGTAAGCCCCAAGCAGAGATCGTATGCCAAAATTATGCCTCTGATAATTTGATACACCAAACTACCCAAAACGGGGTCCACAAAACTGTTGGATTTTCATCTTCCGGGGTTAGGGTTTTGGATTTTATTTATATTAAAAGTCCTTGGAGCCTCATTGTAATGATCATCTTATTACGAATGTGAGTATCCGTGACATATCTTCTCAGAGATAGGCTGTCGCCATTCTAGCGAGTCTTTCACTCTGTATTTTACAGTCTTTGTACATTTTCGCTCATTAATAGAAATTGTGTATTATTGTATCTTTGTGTTTATGGTTGCATCTCTGACACATTTCCATTATATTATTGGATATGTGAGATATCTTTGTACATTTCTTTATTATATCTCCGCTCTCATTTTGTGCCGAAAATAATCTGGATCAATAGAAGTGTGTCTTGCATCTGATGTTGCTTGTATTGAGGTTGATGGAGGGGAGGGAAGATCGGGTTTTAAGAGGAACAACCAATGGAATATATAGATGATCAGTATGAGGGTGAGAAATTTTTTTTTCCTTAATATGTCACATCCCTAACAACAACTCAAAGAGTAACAATGACAAGGTTTCTTTTGATCATAGGGAAAAAACTTTGGAAAAAAGTCAAAAAGTGGATGCCAAGAATGATGTTGACAATATTGACATGGATATTGATGCAAATAGTGCATGGTAAAGGATCTAGGATTATGATTGGATATTTTAATCTAGGGAAAGGAGTTTCTAGGAGGTCAAAGTAATTTCTATCTATTAATCTCTTTTGTCAAAATTATCATCAGACAAAAATCTCAAGACACCTCTACTTAGGGAACTTGACATAGCCAATACATAGAATAACAAAGATTCATTTAGAAATCCAAGCCTAGAGAAAGAGGTAAGGGGATTTATATTCATAAGTAGTAGACACATTTGGAATATTTGAGTGGGTTAGGATAGATTGAAGAATGTAAGGTGAAGGAACCCATGACAAACCTAGTAAAAAAGAATAGGAGGTGCATGAAACAAAAGAAGGTGTTGGTTAAAATGGTAGTAGAGGAAGATGTCCATTTGAAACGTATAATGGAGTATCAAGGGAAATCCTTGATGAAGATATTATATGATAGGAAAATGGTGAAAAAACCTTTGAATGATTTGTTTCAACATTTATGGGTGCAAGTGTTATGGTATGTACCAAAGTTTTATTTGATGTCGAGGGGATGGATGGGTTTCATGATTAAAATTAAGAAATATGCACATTTGATTATAAGACTTGGTATTGGAGTTATATGGTGATGACACTGAAGAAATGAATGTTTTGTTTCGACTTAAGGTCTGATGCAACCAATAATAGAACCCATGTGGGAGAAGTTACCTGGGCTCCCATTGAAGTATTGCTAGGTAATATTTTAAAATATATTAGGGATAATATGGAAGGGATTGTAGATGTATATTTAGTGATAGGTCTATATATTGTATCTTTTATTTGGATTGGATCATTATATTATTTTCCATCTATCTTAGTACTTCTAGATGGAAAAATTGGAGGAATCATCTTGTAGGGCCATTTTGATGGTTGGTCCAAGTTTGGAAATTTGGGTCCAAAAAATCATTTGAAATATTGCAAACCCATTTTGAGGCATCAAACGATATTTTTTTTGGTCCAAACCTTAATATGGAGGAATATTTTATATTCTACACACCGATACCTTTTCAAGGGTGTAGACCATTCATCAATCAAATTTTGTATGAGAAAGTTATGCCTCCCTCGAGTTGACCTACCCTATTGATCACCATGGTACGAGTGGATGCCACATCGGTTTACATATCATATTGGTATCAGAGCATGTTTTTCTTTTGGGTATTTGTGGGAAGTGGCAGGATCCAAGAATCGAATTAAAGAGAAGCTGTAGAAACCCTAGCCATGGCTGATGATTATGTTCATAACAACCCTTGAGATCCAGCAAAAGAGAGATTTGAGAGGTTGGAAGTGCAAGTTTCTAACATTACTCAAAATATGAACCTCTGCATGGAGGATCTTGAAAGAAATCTTGGAACGTTTGGAGATGATGGAGGCTCTAACTCAGAGAACATTTTAGAGGGGAAATCAAAATATCAGGAAGACTCAGGAAAGGAGTCACAAAACGAATATGAGAAAGAGAAACCAAGTTTGAGTTCCATGAGCTCTTCACAATCCCTATTCAATATGGAAGTGAAAGTGGACATAAAGAAATACTAAGGTGAGATTGATGCATTAAAAATGAATAACTGGTTGCAACAAATAGAATTACATTTTATCATTCACCATATAGATGAAGAATAGAATATTGCATTTGCGAGATTGAAGTTAGAGGGCCATGCTTTAACCTAGTGGGAAATCCATATGGAAAAACTTAGGTTGGAGGGTGATATCCCTGTAACTAGGTGGGAGGACTTCAAAACCGCCATCAAGTCCCCATTCTATCCTATCGGGTATGTATATGACCAATGGATTCGGTGGCACTACTTCAAGTAGAGGCAGGGGTTGAGTGTATAAGAGTACACCACAAAGGTCATAAAGATGGCCATCATGTTGGGTATCTCTCCAAAGATCCCATATGTATTCCTCAAGTATCTTGGGGGTTTACACAGTCATCCATGAAAGCATGTGATGTTCTTTAATCCAAGGACAATGGATTAGGAATGTTTATAGGCATAATACCTAGAAAGCATAGGTCAAAATAAGGGGCAACCAAGTGGTTTGAAGCATAAAGAGCACTTAGAAGCTTCCAAGGAGGGGAAGAAGAATTGGAAAAGGGGAAAATACATGAAAAAAAAACCCATTGCACATCAATGCAAAGATCCCAACAACCATTGCAATCATTGCATCATTGATGGCCACATCAAGGAAGAATGCTAGAAACTGCATCCAGATTTGAACTCGAAGAACCACAAGAAGGACGCAAATAAAAATAACCTTCTAGCCACATATTCAAGCAATAAGGTTTAAAGTAGCTCAAATGTGGATGGAAATATTGTATGCACATCTATGTAGAAGGAGGTGAATTTGAGTAGCCTTCATCACTACGAAGAGAAGGAGATGACCAAGCTCTTCCACATTAAGATTCAGGTCAAGAAGAACAATATAGATGCTTTGTTTGAATATGGTTCACAGGATAATCTCATAGCAGCGGATCTAGTCATAAATCTTGGATTGGAGGTTCATGATCATCCTAACCCCTATTCATTGGGTTGGGTAAACAAGGATGTAGAGAGAAAGGTAACAAAATAGTGTAATATTAAATTTTCTATAAGTGTTGATTTTATTGTTGAACCAAAATTGGATGTAGTACCCCTCGATGTATGTGGATTAGTGTTTGGAATCCCCTACATGTATATGAGGGACGCAATCTTTATGTAGAGAGATAGCCAGTACTGATTGATCAAGGATGGGAAGTCTTACATCATTAATGCACATAATGGAAAGTCAAATATCTCACTAGTAAGTGCCAACCAAGCCAAGAAATTGATTAGTTCCAGTAAGAAATATGTTTTTATTTTCTTAAGAAAGAATCGGTATGATGATGAGGCAATAAGAGTGAAGGCATCCATGGAGGGGTTTACTAGAGAGAAGAACCATTAACTGGAGGAGTTGCTACAAGAATACATAGGAGTGTTCTAGGAGCCTAAAGGGATACTGCCTAAGAGGGAAGTGGAGCAAAAAATATAGTTATTTCCATACTCCCCATTGTTGAAAATTGGGTTTTATAGACAAATCCGTTATGGAAGCAAATGAAGTGAAGAAGTAGTTGCAATAGTTGTTGGAGCAGGGTGTGATTCGACCAAGTACCTCACCATGTGGGTTACTCATCGTAATTGTTTCGAAGAAGTATGGGACTTGGAGAATGTGTATCGATTACATGGAATTGAACAAGATTATACTGAATAATTAGTACCCCCTACCAAGTATCGATGATCTATTAGATCAGCTGCAACATGTCAAGTACTTCACTAAGTTATATTTGAAATCAGGATATCTCTAGATATGAGTTAAATAAGAAGATATTTGGAAGGCTACCTTCAAAACAAGGAAATATCTGTATGAGTGGTTGGTTATCCCATTTGGCTTATGCAATGCACCAACTACATTTATGAAACTAATGAATGTTGTTTTACACCCTTATCTAGTTTCATTTGTTATTGTGTATTTGGATGATATACTTGTTTATAGTGCTACTTGGGAGGAGCACATATCACATCTTATGCAGGTGTTAGAGACTATGAAAAAACACCAACTTCTGGCCAATATCAAGAAATGTGAGTCCACTCAACAATATTTGTTATATTTTGGGTATGTGATCAGTGGAGGGGAGATCAAGATAGATCCCACAAACATTGAGGCCATCATAAAATGTCTAGTTCCTACAAATTTCACTTCAGTTCCTACCAATGTCACTAAAGTTAGGAGTTTTTTTGGGGTAGCACAACTCTTGTGAAAGTTCATAGCTCCATTTTGAGTGGTATTTGCATCACTCCATTCCATAACAACCAGTGGTAAGAGTTCTCAGTGGGGGAAGAATCAACATAATGCCTTTGATGAATTGAAAATAAAGACCAATCAAATAGCAATGCTTGGACTACCAAACTTGCAGAAGCCATTGGAAGTGGAGACAAATGGAAGTGGGTATACCATGGGAGAAATATTGATGCGGGGGTGAAGGTTCGTATTTTATCATTATGAAGTATTTCATGGGGCGGTTATCAAATACCCTACCTATGACAAGGAGATGTATGCCTCGGTACAAGTTGTCAAAAAGTGGAAGCACTATCTGATGGGTGAGGTTACCATGGTCCACAAAGATCACCAGCCACTACAATATCTGCAGGCCCAAAGTAAGCTACGACAAACCATGCATTACGTGGATGGGGTTTCTACAATAATTTCATCTATTCATAGAGTGTAAGAAGGGTGGCACAATTAAGTTGGAAAACATGCTTTAATGACCACCCACATCCAATATTACATCTTTGGGAAATTTGGTGCACATGGAGCCTTTTACCCATGAAGCATAAAAAGAGGTATACACAGAAGATGAGGACTTGAAGGAGGCGTGTCAGCATCTATAGGTCCAAATTCATATAGAATAAGGTGATGGAAAGGATGACTATCATTTCTAGAATGGTTTACTCTACAATCTTGACAAGATTTATATCCGTAAATGTGAACAAATGCAACTTATCAGAGAGGCTCACACCTCTAAGGTTGTACGAAATTTTGGTGTTGGGAACACATTTTCCAATTTACAAAGGTATGTGTACTGGCACAGAATGTAAGAAGATGTAGAATTGTTATTAGAGAGTGTATACTCTATTGTACCAGCAAGCCCATTAATAGGAAGCAAGGTATATACCATCCCGTAGATGTACCCACTAGACCTTTGGAAATAATTTTCATGGATTTTGTGGGAGGTTTACTAACCAAATGGAAGGGATGTGACTATCTATTTGTGGTAGTTGACAGGTTCAACAAAATGTGCATTCTCATTCCTTGTAGAAAGACCATCAACATACAAGAAGTAACAAACAATTTCTTTGAACGGGTCTAGGTGCACTTTGGGATACCAAGGAGCATCATCTTTGGTAGGGATAGCATATGTATCAGTGCATTTTGGACTACATTGTGGGAGAATATGGACACCAATTTGAAGAGTTCTACGACATTCCATCCATGGATAGATGGGTAGACAAAAGTAGTCAACACGACTTTGGTACAACTTTTGAGGGATCACTATCAAAAGCATCCGAAGACCTGGGATGAAAATATCATCGGTATACAACACTCTTATAATAGAGCAGTCCACACTTCTACAGGTAAGTCACCTTTGAAACTTGGTTTGGTTATTTTCCACCTTCACCCTTAGATGTTGTATATGGACAAACACGAGGAGTGAGGGAGGACTTGATAAGAGATGCATTAGAAGAAGAATTTTTTTTTGATAAGATCATACAGATCCATTTGCAAGTACAAGAGACACTGAAGAAGTCACATGAAAAGTACAAGGATAGACATGACCAACATTGAACAAAGAGAAAATTTAGAGTGGGAGACAGAGTATGTTTACAATTGAATAAGGAAAGGCTATCGAGCCCTTGTAAGAAGATAAAATATATGTAGTATGGTCCTTTTGAGGTATTGGAAAAGGTGGGAGATAATTCCTATAAACTCAGTCTACCCCCATACATGCACATTTACTCAATAGTGAATGTGGAGAATCTCAAACTCTATGAGACTTCTATGTTGGATCAAGAGGAGGAGTAGGTCCTACTTTCCATTGAGGACTTAGCACCAGATGCCCAGGAAGAGTTAGTAGAGAACATAGTTTTGCAAACGCGGTCCAAAACTACAAGACATGGGAAGGATGACCTTTGACATATTGGGTTGAAAGGACAACTTCTAGACAAAGCCAAGCGATACTCCAAGGAGAAGGTAGAGGAAAAATATCCTCACCTCATTCAATAAATATTTTGTGGGAAACATTCCTCCATAAATGGGGAGGTATGATCTATATTGGATTGTTCTATTATTTTTCATCTATCTGAGTACTTTATAGGTGGAAAAAATGGAGGAATTGACATGCTGGGCCATTTCGATGTCTGATCCAAATTTGAAAATTTGGGCCCAAAAAACTATGTGAAATATTCCATGGCCATTTTGAGGCATAAAATGACATTTATTTTTGGTCTAAATATTATTATAGAAGAATATTCTATATTCTACACACTGATACCTTTCCAACGGTGTAGATCGTTCATCAATCAGAGTTTGTGTGAGAAATTTATGCCTCCCACAACTTGACCTATCGTATTGATCACCATGGTGCGAGTGGATGCCGCGTCAGCCTCCATTAATTAAACATGTGGGACTAGCCATGTAGTGGATTTTCTAAGAACATGTTGACTTATAAAATTTTCAATATTATCATAGCCTGCAAATAGTTGCAAGACACAATTACTTTTTTTTACTATCAATGGTATAAATATATAACTAATAGGTGGGACCCCCTAGGGAGAAAGAAAGGATGTTTATTTTCAAGTATTCCCAACATAAAATAATTACTAATCTACTGAAAAGTACATAATGGCTTCATCTATGTTACACAATGATGATGTTTTATTACATAATTTTGATTACGGGTTCCACTTCTTATTTGGTTGCAAAGAACAGAAAGGTGTTGATCAAAAAATTTGATCACCTAGGTTTCTCGCTCTTGGAATAATAAAAACAATCCATATCAGAAGAAGGAAATTTTGATATATTATCATTTCATTGTGTATCCCTCAGTCCCAACTTTTTCATACATTTTACAAATTAAAAATCCAAGTATGTATGCTCAACATATCCGGGTTTTTGTCTAACCTCCCAAGGAGAACTATTTTCATGTGCATCACAACTAATTTTCCTTGGAACAACGATTATTGTTTTAGAACCATCCACATTTTCTTGGAACCACATAATTTCTTAAAACCACATATTTTCTTGGTTCTTCATCCCATACTTAACCATTTCCACATTTAACCATTTCCATACTTAACCCATTTCCATACTTAGCCTATTTTCATTTTCCATTTTCCACTTAGTTAATTTTCATAATACCCACCACTTAGTCATTTTCATAATTCATTTTCACCTTCATTACCATTATTAATTTCCATTTTCCCATAATTCATTTTCATTTTCCATACTTAGCCTATTTTCATTTTCCATTTTCCACTTAGTTAATTTTCATAATACCCACCACTTAGTCATTTTCATAATTCATTTCCACGTTCATTCCCAACTTAGCCAAATTCAAGCAATGCGGAGTGAAGGTAGAACAATTATGTACTCTCCATTCCCCTTCTTCACCTCATACTTAGTCATTTTACCATTTTCTATCCCCTCACCTACCTCCTTTACTCTCCACAAACCCTACATTTAATTTTTTAATATTATTTCCTATCTTAAGTTTCTCCCCCCTTTTTGTGGACCTACCATACTGGGACATGTGGCAGTGACATGGACATATCCTCAAATGACATGTGGTGGTGACATGGAAATATCCTAAAATGAAATGTGGTAGTGAGGTAGACCAATACCATAATATGAATCTCCTCCAAGAGCCTCAATATGAAGCTCCTCCAAGAGCCTCAAATGTTCAACACATGCTAGCTCGTTTAATGCCCAACATTAAGAGACGTATATCACTCGAATATTTGTCATCTGTGACAACCTCCGTATACTTTTTAGCTTCACACACTTGATAGCCCAAAACTTCTCCAAATATCCCAACATTTAAAAATTTGGAACCGTCTCTACTTCTGGACACTCACTAATGTCAAGTTCTTGGAGGTTTGAAAGATCACAAAGCCCTCTTATTTTCTTCAGTTTTCTACAACCAATAAAATGCAGGCTTAATAATGTTGTTGGTATTGCTCCAACATCCACCAGTTTATGACAATAGGAGACATTGAGATACTTAAGGTTGGAGCGAACATGCCAAGGAAAGGATATCTCAGATATCTCTGCATGAAAAAGAAGTATTTGAGTTGATACATTAATCATCCCCTTATCGGATCTGTCGATGTATCAACTATTATTCTTTCAACTTCTTCAAATGGCATTCTTCTTAACGGACAATCCCATATACTCAACCTTTGTAGATTGTTCATCTTCACCATGTTTGATGTTAAATAACATATTCCACAAGAGTCAATGAACAACGTTGACAACTAAGTCAACAGTCCAAAATAATCGTGTGAACATTTCAAATTTATGCAATGACCAAGACGCACTGTCTTCAGACACCTCGGGTAACCAAGGAAAGGTGGAAACACTTCTAAAGGGCTTCCTAATTCCATAATTTCCAACTTTCTTAGGTCTCTGGATCAATCTTGGTAGAACTAGATACAAAATATGGTATTTTGGATTGTATTGAGGTTGATATGGGAAGAAAATTTGTAAGCAAATTGTGGATTTTGTCAAGATCCTATTACAATGTGTTAGATTTCATGTATATGGAAATTTATTGGAATGCTTTATTCAATCCTTTACTTATAAGTTTTGGAGATAAAAAAGGATAATCCAAAATAACTATGAGGAGAAGTTTTTTTGGAAGTTCATCTATGAGGAAGGAGCTATTTATAGAAAGTCATGGCATGCAAGTGATGTAAATCCAAATAAGTTCTAGAGTAATTAGTTAAATAATTTATCTAAATGATAGGGTGAATCATAGGCTCAAGATATGTAATTAAAGGGAATTCAATACTCCCCAATGCAACAAATTGAAAATTAAAATATCTGCAAAAAAAAAAAAACTAGATGTGATGTAGTTGAAAGAAAAATTACATACTTTTGAGGAAAATCATGGGAAGTCTTTCTCTATTATATCAGAATTTTCTATTAGTTTGAAAACATAAGGATTTGATTTTGATGATAAAAAAATATGGTCATTATGGTAATATTATTATTATATTGGAATTATCATGCCCATATGGCTATTATATTGGAATTCTTGTGCCCATATGGCTATTATGGTAACATTAACATATTGAATATTTAATGTAATTCTTGTGCCCATATGACTATTATGGTAACATTAACATATTGAATATTTAATGTAATAATAATGAATTCTTTCTCTAATACAATATGGCTATTATATTGGAATTCTTGTGCCCATATGGCTATTATGTGCCCATATGGCTATTATGGTAACATTAACATATTGAATATTTAATGTAATAATAATGAATTCTTTCTCTAATACAATAAATTAATAGGTTATTTTGAAATAGTATTGTATTTATTTTTAATTCTTTAAACATTATTTTTTTAAATGTAATATTACATTTTTTTCATTTAATGTAATAAGAATATATTTTCTCCCAAATACAATAAATCAAAGTCAATTTTGAAAACAATATTGTTTTCTTTGATGTAACCATAATACTATTCTCTTTGTGGAATACAATTGCACATCTTTTCATAAATACAATAAATAAAATGCAATATTTTACAATAGATATTTCGACAATAAATTAAAAAAAAAAAAAAAAATTATCATATAATAATGACATTACTATGTAAAAAAACTATTTATTTTAAATATAACACAACATTTTAATTAGTGTAATGATATCATTACATAACTCTCTTCTCCATAATATGATTTAAATTAAATAAAATATATTAAATTACATAGTAATATCTCATGAGGCCATATTAGATGTCTTTTGGTTATAAATAATAAAAATGTTAGATGTCTTTTGGTTATAAATAATAAAAATGTTAAAAATTCATTTAAGGGAAATACAAATTTTTAAATGTAAATTGAAGGGTAGAAAAAATGTTTTGACAAAAAGTTGACAAACATAAATAATTTTTTTCTTTAAAAAATGATATTTTTGGATTACAATTATAGATATTTCAACCATGAATATTAAAAAAACAAATATGGATTAAATAATTTATGATATTTGTGAAAAAATCATTTTTTGAAAAATTTTATGATAATTATTTTAATAAAATATACAATATTTTATATTTTATTATATTTATGATATGTTGTAAATATATATTATTCAATTTTATTTCTCAATTCCTCAACATACTATGAGAGGAAACTGGAGATACTTCCAACTTCATAAAAAAAAATACATATTATTAAAAATATTATTAAAAATGAATAAAAATTAAAATATTAAAAGAAATTATGATTTTTAATTTTAATAATATAAGGTATTTTTAAATATGATTAATTGATAAAAAGTAAGAAGGAATGAGTTGATTCAATGATACACTCTAGATAAGAATTCATTTTCATTACCTATACATTTCGCTAGTTACCATTTCCAATTCGATAATTCATTGATCCAATTGAAAGAAGAAAGAATCTAACTGGATAGATCTTATTTATTTTCATTGCAGATTGGGAATTGGTGGACTTTCCATTGGATCTATTTGACGGGATTTTTTACCACTTTTTCCATTTCAGTTGCTTGGCCAGTTACTTCGAATCTATCATTATATTTACTAATGTTATGCAATGTACAGTGGTCAATTAGGATCATTTGCTTTTCGAGATATTATGCTTTTATTTCCTATACGGGAGCTGGAATCAATTTTCGTTCACCCACTTCTATCCGTAGGGGGAGGGAAAGACGTTTATATTTGGACACAAAGTTCATTTCGTACTTCTATATTTCTCCTAATCAGAGCTTGAAGTATGGGTCTATAGGGATCTGATAGACCAACATTAGGTTCAGGAATATTGGATAATAAATAGTATTCTGTAATACTGGAAATAATATTCTATTTAAGGTTCTTCATCACTTACGCAATCAAATCACCAAGTATTCTATTTAAGGTTCTTCATCACTTACGCAATCAAATCACCAATTTTTTCCTTACATACCTGGTTACCTGATACTCATGGGCAAGCGCATTATAGTACATGTATGCTTCAGTAGCCAGTACCTGATACTCATGGGAAAAACGCATTATAGTACATGTATGCTACAGTAGCCGGAGTTCCATTTAAAAATGGGAGGATATGGGTTAACCTAACATTGAATCATACCCATGCCTTATATTTCTTTTGTTTACAAATGATAGGAGTTGTTCAAATCATCTATGATACTTCCAACCTAGTAAAAAAAAAACATATTATTAAAAATATTATTAGAAATGAATAAAACTAAAATATTAAAAGAAATTATGACTTTTAATTTTAACAATATAAAGTATTTTAATATGATTAATTGATAAAAAAATTGATATACACATCTAAGATATGTATAAGTATATATGTTGGTATATATTTTAGGAGATATGTCAAGATATATACCCATATATATGTTGGTATTATATATCGATATATATAATAGTGTATATGTCGATATATATACAAGTATATATTTTGCATACATGGTATATATACTGGTATATATGTCGATATATGTACCGATATATTTATCAGTATATATATCGTTACATATGTCATATATATACCTGTATATATATATACCAGTATATACAAGTATATATACCAAGACAAGATGTTCAGTATATATACATGGTATATATATATGATATATATATACCCAAGTGACTTAGTTCACAACAAGCATGAAGAAGTGGTTAAGTGGCTTGGCCTTCCTCCTACTCTTTCCTCTTCACACTTCTACATCATAATCGTGAAGCAAGGTCTCTCAAGTTGGGGCAATACGACTATTTGACAACTATTCTACACAAATTTTATCTCTCTCTATACCCCACTCCTCCCCAGGCTATGCATGTTCCTCTCTCTCTCCCCGCCTCCCTCCCTCTACCCCTCCTCCCTTCTCCTTCTTGGTAATCCCTCTCTCTCTCTTTGTACCCACCCTTCCTCTCGCCATCTCTCCCTCCCTCTCTCCCTCTTCTATTCCTCTCACTCTCTATCCCTCCATCAGCCATCTCTACACCATCTCTCTCTCTTTCTCCTCACACACACACACACACCCCTAGAAAAACTCTTCCTTCCCCTCTCTCTTCTCTCTCTATCTCAGCCTCTCTCTCTCAACTAATTCTTTGTTGTGACTCCCTATCCCTCCTATCTTATCTCTCTCTCCCCTATCAATCTATCTCTCTCAATAAATGGGGATATAGATGGAGAGGGGGGAGAGAAAGAGGGAGGGGGATAGAGCGAAAGGGAGCTAGTGTGTGTGTGGAGAGAGAGGGGTTCTAAGAGAGATGGAAATATAAAGGGAGTGATGGTGAGAGGGGTAGAGGAGAGAGGGGAGATAGAGTGGTGAGTGAGAGGTGAAAGAGAGGGAAAGGTTGGGAAGAATTGAAAGAGAGAGTGAGGGTGAGAGAGGTATATGCAGGAGAGAGAGAGAGAGAGAGAGAGAGAGAGAGAGCAGGGGATAAAGAGAGGGAACAAGGAGAGAGGGGGGGATATACTGAGGAGAAATAGGGAGAGGGGGGCAAAGAGAGATGTGTGCATTGAGAGAGAGGGAGAAAGTGAGAGACAGGCATGGGGGCTGTGAATGAGAGAGAGAGAGAGAGAGAGAGAGAGACAAGAGAAGGAGAGAGGCAAAAGAGGAAAGAGAGAGGGAGGAAAGGTGAGAGAGGGGTGGGGTGGGGAGAGAGAGAGAGAGAGAGAGGGTGGGAGAGAGATAAATGTGGAGAGAACATGGAGACATTGGAGTGGGGGTAGGAGAGACGTGGTGAAGGATGAGAGAGAGAGAGAGGGGCGGGCTGGGAGGGGGGAAACAAGGTAAGTACATGAGATGGAGAGAGAGAGAGGGGAGAGGAGGAGGAGGAACAGAGAGAGAGAGAGAGAGAGAGAGAGAGAGAGAGAGAATTACTCTGTGTTATTAGGAACCCGTGCAGGCTCCTATTCCTAATAACATGTGCATATTTTAGGAACATGTGCACGCTCCTATTCCTAATAACATGTGCATATTTAAGGAATGCGTGGGCGTTCTTAAAGTGTGTGTGCATTCCTTAGAATTTCAAATATTTTTTCGGGCAGGAGTAACAAATATAGCATACATGTTTGTTGAGTTGGTTGTATTAGATTTAGGTTCGGGATGACAAACCTAGTGGTTTGGTCTGCAAATAGATAAAAACCTCCATTTTTTTGAATACCTCTTTATATCTCTATTTTTTATGTTACATTTATGTAGGCTACATAATTCAGTTGTTGATGAAAATGCAAACATAGATAGAGTTGGCTATGTAGATTCCAAATATATGTTTTTTTTTAAATTAATATTGTTTACTATCTTTAATCTATTTTTGTCTTCGCATATATCAAAATCCTAGAATACATACCTCTTTTATTTCTACTATAACGTTTTGTCTGTTAACCATTTCTAAAATGAGTTGTATGTCGTACTAGAAGAGACCGATATCTACAATCTAAATGAAAAGAAATTATTTTGATCATGTTAAGACCCTCTTAACTTGCATGAATAAAAGGCAATGTAATTTTAAGGATATATTGACTTTCATAATTTAAAAATATACAAAATTAATATTAAAAATTTCCAAAAAATACACCGCACTAGAACAATGGGTTCTCTGCAACTATACAAGTTTTTGGAATAGAA
Organism: Picea sitchensis; assembly: GCA_010110895.2. NCBI lineage: Eukaryota > Viridiplantae > Streptophyta > Pinopsida > Pinales > Pinaceae > Picea > Picea sitchensis. Next base: position 3,322 of record SNQJ01S0083364.1, on the reverse strand, counting down.
ATTGCATCGTTAAGGTAGTCCACACAGGCACGAACAAAGACATACCTTATATTTTGTTGGAAAAATAACATGCCATTGTTAGGAAAAATTAAATTTCACATAGTTATTCACAATTTCTATGAATACAGGTTGTATATTCAGAAACCTAATTCAATATCCTAAGTCTCATATTTGTACACCATATTCAAATTCATTGTAAAAGTACCTTGAATAATCTCTCCAAGTTAACAGATTGTTGTTTTTCCATATTTGCATTGCCACTAATGCGTCATGAGAGACCATCATTAGCTTGCACATACCCTCTATCTTATTAAGTTGAATGTGAGGATAAAGGTTCTTCTTTATGTAACAAGCTATGCCTCCAATCCCTATGTGATAGGACTTTTTGTTCCATGCTGACCACAAGACAAATCCTTATGTGTTAGGGATCTTAGACTTGTCATGCTCCCATGTTTCAATTAAAAAAATAATATAAATATCACTCGAAATCTAACTTAACATAGGATTTTGCACCATGGAAAGCCCCGACGGTTCCAAAAAAAGATCAAGGGAATCCCAAATTCCTATTAATTATTAGCATTTTGGTCTCTATCCCTTTCGAATTCTAATTATTTCCCATTTTCCTTCCTCCTTAGCTTTTTTTACCTTCCTTAATTCCACTTGGTCTTGTTTGCTTCTAAACTACTTAGAACCAAATCCCTAATAATAACTTTTAGATTTCTAATTATTTCTCATTTGTTTTCCTCTTGAACTTCTTATATCTTCCTTAGTCTTCTGAAATGAGGTCTTCATTACCCATTACCCTTTGACTGTTTTTTCCATAATATTTTAGGTATCCTCAATATTTTTATTAATTAATCATATTAAAAAAAAAATCAAATTTTTAATTAATTAATCATATTAAAAAATATTTATATGATTAAAATTAAAAATAATAATTTCTTTTAATATTTTAATTTTTATTCAATTTCTTACAGTACTTTCAATAATAGGATTTTTTTTTTTATGGAATTGGAAGTATCTCCCACTTTCATCTCAAAAAGTATGATTATAATAAGATACAAACAAAAAAATGCTTATAATTATATACAAACAAAAAGAAATGACTCAAATAAAATTAAATAATACATATTTACAGCATATCATAAATATAATAAATATAATAAAATATTATATATTTTATTAAAAGATTTATCATAAAAATTCTAAAGTGATTTTTTTACAAATATCATAAATTATTTACAAAATAATAATATTGAATTTTATTTAATAAAAATAAATAAACCAAAAATTATAAAATTATTTTAAAATAATAATATTTAATTCTATTTATTAAAACAAATAAATTAAAAATATCATAAATTATTTACAAAATAATAATATTGAATTTTATTTAATAAAAATAAATAAACTAAAAATTAAAAAATCTCAATTAAAAAATTATTTTAAAATAAGAATATTTAATTCTATTTATTAAAACAAATAAATTAAAAATAAAAAATAAAAATAAAAAATCTAAGTTATAAATTAACAATATACCATCTCAATATTTAATAAAAAGTTATTAAACATACTCACTATTAAATGAACCCTGGCAACTTAGGGAATAATCTTGTTTCCAAAGGTCTAACGAGCTCTCATAACCCACCAACTCATAGATGATTTGTTTTCAGGAGGCGCCAACGATCTCTCATAGCATATAATTTATTTGTATAGTTAAGTTGTTTTATTATACAAGTATTGTTTTCATAAAATACATTAAGTATCAATTTATAGTTTTTATGTACTAGTCCATATATTATTTTAAGAATATGTTTAGATTTCAGATTGAAAATCTAATTGTATCTTCTAAATTTGGTTGTTTGGTTTGTTGCTTTTTTCCATTATGTTGATTATCTCGTGGTTGTGTTGTTTGATTGGTTTCCCTTTAACTATATGTTGATTTTCTTTGTATTGTTCTTTTCATGAAAACAATTCAAACACTACTGCATCTAATAGATCCAACGATTCTCTATTAGTTCCATGCTTACTATAGATTACTCTGCACAATTTAAAATTAAAAAATCTAAAAGGTTCATATTCAATCAAAATTAACTTGTTGCAGTTTGGGTCGCTGATTAGTGTCCCTCTTCTAATAAGGAGAATCATCCAGTTATAAATTAACTCAATTGAATTACAAAACCAATTAATAACTTAACCTTGATATTATACTCAGCCAACAAAGGTTTAAAATTCCAAAGAGAAATGTACGCAAGAATAAGCAGAAAATCCTTTCATTTACATTCATCCCTTCTTCATAAGCAGAAAATCCATTCATTTACAATCATCCCTTCTTCATGATCATATGTGATCACGAATTCTGGTTTTGGTTTTCATATTTTGGTCTTGGCAAAAATATTTTAAAAACTAATAATAATTACATTACAATAATAATAATCTATTTTTAAAATTAAAACTAAGTCATACCAAATTGGTGTATGAGATTCCTTGTTTATAGAACAAAAAATAAAAATATACATACCCTACTTCTTCATTACAAATATTATAACACTTAGGCTACCTCTGCAAGTCAGTTCTACAAGAATTCCTGAAAATCGTCAATAAACTTGGAAGACAAATCATAGGGAAGGAGATGAAACCCATGAATGCCATCCTCATAGAAGAAAAGCTCTACCTCTTTGCCCATGTTTTTCAGATGCTCAACGTATTGGAGATCCCGATCCTTGAGGAGGTCCAGCCCACCCACCACCACCAGCGATGGAGGCAACGATAGCCCCGATATGTCGGGAGAATCGGCGCCCATTTCGTTGGCCGCGGGGTGGTCTCTTGTGGCCCCTTCGGGCAGAAACGCCTTCCAGAACCAATCGGCGGCCTCCAACGTAATGAGCGGAACACCGTTGCTCAACCTCACCTCCGCCGGCGTCCTTTCCTCCCCGCCAAAGTAAGGCTGAATGAGTACGTGTCCCACGATCTTGACTGGACTCATGTCCCCTTCTCCCGCCACGCGGCATCCCACATGGTGGACGATGTTCCCGCCCGCGCTCTCGCCCATCAGAAAGCACCGCGACAGATCGGCGTTCGGAGGCAGGTAGTCACGCCCACGCTCGCGAAGCCACGCAAGGGCCGCGAAACAGTCATCGTAAGCAGTGGGGTATTTGTGCTCCGGAGCCAACCGGTACTCCACCGAGACGACGACCACTCTTCGTCGCTTGGCCAGCCTACGACAGAATATGTCGTAGGACCCGTCGCTCGCCGAGAGGATGCAGAAACCCCCTCCGTGGAAGTAGACGACAACGGGCAGCTCTCCCTCTTCGTTGACGGG